>JASXSY010002172.1:0-165467 GCA_034509805.1 Sipha maydis
AACCGGGGAAGCACATGAACGTTTTATCTCATTTGTGTACGTTAGTGCTGATAGATCGGCAGATGGTTTATTGAAACACGTAATTGATATAGTTAATAGGTATGAATTAAAACATAAATTAGTAGCTCAAATTTATGACAGAGCGGCCGCCATGAGTGGTTATGTTGGAGGACTACAAGTTAAAGTAAAGGAGCTCTACCCAAAAGCATTGTTTGTCCATTGTTTTAGTAATTTACATTAAATCTTGTACTTTCACAAGCAGCATCAAATATAAAAGACTGTAAGATTTTTTTTCAAACACTTACTGGTATGGGATCATTTTTTACTAAATCTTCTAAACGTACACATATTTATCTAATTTTACAAGAAAAAAAATGTCAAAAAATGCGCCGACTAGATGGAATTTTTCTTCTCGCTTAGTAAATACGGTTCACGAATACAATTCATATTTCATAGAGTTTTCAACACGTATTAGATAATTCTAATGATTGGGATAATGAAGCGATAGTATTATCTCAAGGGTTCATCAATTTTTTAGATAGTCTACAAACATACTTTTTGCTAATATTATTTAGTAAAATATTTAGTTTGACTGATATTTTATATGAAGTGTTACATACTAAACGTTTAGATATTTTATAATGTGTGAAAAAAATTGAAGAAACTAAATGTCAAAATCATAGGTTAAATCTATTTGAACAATTATGTTAAACAGTTTTATTAGATAAAAGCAATTTTGAGCTACAGCGTAAAATTCGTGACCCGAAAACATTTTACAAAGTACTTTTTAATGAAATATTTGATAACATGTTGACAAATTTGCAAGTGCGATTTGGTTCTTTAAATAAATTTGAATTTTTATCATTAATTGACCCAAGTAAATATTCAAACTACACGAACGAATTTCCAAATTCTGCTCTAAAATCATTAAAAATCTATAAATTAAATGTATCTTAAATTTTATGTTTAAAAAAATTTGTTGACAATTTTATTTTGCATATTTTCCAATTTTTAGTGCTATTTAAAGCGCTTATATTAATATTTTTATGTGCATATTTAAGCGCCAAAAATTAATTTTTTTAGTGCTATAACTTCCGAGCCCTGCTAATGATAATTCTTGACGATTAAAAGGAAAGAAAAAATGTGGTTAGGAAGCTGTTCATCGTTGATCGGTGTATTGAAATAATTTTCGGCCTCGGAAATAATGGTGATATTTAAATAAATAAATAATGGTGAAATTTTATTACAAAAATGCTCAAACCATTCATCGTTGGTGGGCGTAGGAGATGAATTCAAACTGTTTTTAAATTTTTTTGCGGTGACCCAAAAATCGGCAAGTGGTGTAGAAGGATCTAGATTAGAGCATAGTTTTTCCCAAGAGGCTTTTTTACTTTATTAAGTACTTGAGTTGTGTCAGCCCAAGCCTTATGATAATTTATAAAATCGTCACGTGAGTGTGAAGTTCTAAACTTCTGGAAATAAAAAGAACGAGTCTTTACAGTAATGGTGCATAAATCATTCTACCAAGGAGGACTACAGGAAACATTCCTCTTATTTATATATATATATATATGAGTGGAGTAGCTTTATTTGTTGCACATAATAATAAATTCACAAAATTATTATAATTGTTGAGCGGTGAGTTTTCCAACTTAAAAGATTCTAAAAGACTAGCGACCTGGTAGGTAAATTGATTCCAATCAGTAGCAATGAAGTTAAATCTGATAGGGGTATTTTTATCATGATGAAAAGAATGTGCCAATGGAGATCTACAAGGTATAGTTATAAGGATAGGGAGATGATCGCTGCCGAAAGGATCTGACAACACAGACCATGAACAAGACAAGGATATACTAGGTGAGGATATAGTAATATCGACCATAGTATCGGGATATGGTGGGCGGTTGATTCTCGTGGCGTGACCGTTATTCAGTATACAAAGACCATAATCGGAAAGTGCAGAAAAAATCAGATTGCCCCGAAAGTCGGTAATCGCTGATCCCCAACCTGGGTAGTATCTGTTAAGATCACCACCCATTATGGATGAACGATCCAAGAGAGAAAATATATAGTTGAAAGTTACAGCAGAAGGATTTGACAAGGGAGAGATACAAATTGACCATAATTTAAGTCTCTTATCGTTGATCGTAACTTCGATGCCAACCAAATCAATTGAATAGTATTCAAGCAAGTGCTTAATATTGTCATTAATCAAAATACGTTTACTATTGATGGACTTATGTGTAAAAATGGCGACCCCACCGTATCCATATATTCTATCTTGACGAGTTACATGATAATCAGGAAGCGATACACGCGTGTTCGGGAAAAGCCATGTTTCAGAAAGCAAAGCACATTGACATTTTTTTTCCGTTAACATGAATGAAATTTCGTTATAACGTGTTCTAATGCTGGTTACACACTGAGCGGTTTTTATCCGCGGTGGATAATCGCCATAATTAAACATGGGTTATTCAATAGGCATGTTCATACATGCAAAACCGCACCGCCGAGCGTCGCGGACATCCGCCTACGACCACTCATGTCAATTCCTGAGCGGAAAACCGCGTCTGCTAGCTATAATTAAACTATGGTTTTTGATATTTGCCATTTATGAAATTATTCTTGAAGTGAGTACCTAGATACTAAAATTTCATTTCAGAAAATGTATGTTAACTCTTAAAGTAAGTTGAAAACTAAAATCAAATACAAAAGTCTTACCTCTACCACGTGTTTGACGCAACTGATAATTTACTTCAACTCGCTCTAATATTCACTTTTTTTATGTACAATAATTTGACTATTGTTAATTATGGCGCCAAGAAAACCGCTTATAGTGTGTAAGCAAAACGGCGGATGCGGATAAAAACCGCGACCGCGCGCGGACAAACCGCTGTGTGTAACCAGCTTAAGACTACGGCAGTTCCATTGTAAGATAAGAAATTCGTTTAAATGAGCATTAATTTTCCTATGAACCATTCTGAATGGAGGAGAAAAAAATAATAACATAAGACTCGATTATATGGTCAAGGGAAGAGTACGATGAAAACGACTCGGGATCATTGATTAATGTAAGAGAAAGTTGCATGGCTAGGGATGATACCCAAGAATTTTCTTTGGGAAAATAATAAGTATTCTCTGACATGTACTTCAGGAAGGTACCATTAGGAGAAGAGTATTCATTGTTGTCAGGGACTAAATGAGGCAAATGATTAAACTGTGTAAAATTGTTTTTTTTACGAAGAACCTTATGACTATTATTTTTTTTATAAAACCTCGCATGCGACTCTGAAACGTTGGGGAAAGCCTCATCTGAGATATTAATAACATTATTCTGGATTGATCATTGTTATCGTGAATAATCAAAAATTATGATATTAACGTAGTATAATAATATGAATGGTTATTAATAGACAAATTATTTCATAGGAAAAAATAATTCAAAATCGATAATCACTATAACACTGAAAACAAGAAATAAATTAGAATTTAAACAAACTTTAAAAATTGTTTAAAAATTATTGACTTGACCTTAGTAAAAAATTTTGACACCAAAATTTTTCTAAAAATAGGATTTACAAAATGGCCATCTAGAATTTTTTAAATATTAAATAGAACAAATTTTAATTTTTTAATTTTGCATACATGTTAGAAAAAAAATTGAAAAATATTTTGAATGTAGCGCAGACGAAAATTGACAATTAAAAAAAAAAGTTGAAAATGTTGAATAGAACAAAAGTTATTGCATTTGTCAGTTCATCGTGAAACACCTGTATATATATATATATATATATATATAGATTATATATATATATATATATTTTTCTTTGAGAGCGACATTGCTATATAAACCACTATAATAATAATTATAATAAATCAAATAAAAAAAGTTAAGGCTGTCGCTGAGGCGCGAATGTGCAATGGTATGGTGCGAATGTTCGATAGTCGTTTGTTTCGATAGTCGATAGTCGTTTGTTTCGATAGTCGATAGTTTAGATAGTCTCGATAGTTTCTATGGTTAGGGTAACAACCGAATAAATAGTTTTCACCCGGTTTTCACTACAAGGACGCATCGTCAAAAGCAAGTTATTTATAAATAATTGATAATATCATGTTTATTTATTTCTACACGCGTGTGCGCAGTGGCGTATTTGAGAGTTCATGTCGGTGGAGGCGAATTTAAAAAGAGTTTACCCAACTATTCACACAAACTTACCAAGACATAATGAATTTTATATTGCACCTGTATAACCTATAAAGTAATAAGTTAAACAAATATGATAAAAAAAGCAACATTATTAATAAAACAAAATCTATATTTCTATTTTTTTTATTAGCAAATCTATTCATAACATCATCTATTGATATAGTATGATGTATTTTTAGCAAAGCCAAATCAATCAAGCGTTCTTGCCCCATTTTGGATCTTAACCATGTTTTCAATCTAACAAAAATAAGCAAAGAGATGAATTATAAGTTTGTTTTTAATGTAATTTAAGAAAAAGAACAAGTCCTTAATTTTAAGCAATGTAAATATAAAAATACATATATACGACATGTGTACCACAAAGACTAATGTATGTACATTTTTACCATGGTTATCTAGATAACCGTGATTTTTACCAATAATTTGTTATCATCAACACAATTTTTCGGAATTTTTGTTTTTTAATGAAATACTCAAATACCCTATACCCATTAGTTATATAAAATTTTCTTGGTCTAAAAATTCTCGGGGGGGGCGATTGCCCCCCCCCCCCTCAAATACGCCACTGCGTGTGCGGTGAAACAACGCACGCGCATGCACATGTCAGAGAGTGACATTAATCACTATTTATTGAAACACTATTTAGATTAGTGGTGGAAAATTAGTTCATTCGAATGAAAAGTTCATTAGTTCATAGTTCATAAAAGTGAATAGTTCAAGTGAACTATTCATTTGTTCGTTTAGTTCACTTGTACATTGAACTAATGATACATATGCACAAGGGAATTAAACAAACTATTGAATAGTTCAATTGAATTATTCACTTGTACAGTAAGTATTTATTAGTTCAATGATATGAATCAAACATACTAACATAATTCATGGAGACTTGAGAACATATATTATATGAAAACAAATAATCTAACTTCAAACTAATCCATCAATATTCTATATCAATTTGTTGTTATGTAGAATAATAATACAATGCGAGTGTAAATTAAGAATATTATACATTCACATAATATAAATATATTGAACCGTATTTCTAATTTTAATAATCAATAATATAGTGATTTGACTATAGCCAATATTCTGTAATGTGCTGACAAATTGGTGTTTCAATAAGTTTCACACGTTTCTCTAAGCGCAGTCCATGCATGCGTCTATTAACAAACTACAGAGAAATTTTAAAGAAGTTCGCGAACTATTTCATTTATACAATGCTACCAATTTTATTCGAACTGTGAACTGTTAAGTTACAGGTAATGAAACAGTTCAGAATAGTTCATCAAAGTGAATAGTTCAAATTAACTATTCGTTCACGAACTTAACACCTCTAATTTAGACGAACTAAAATGATTTTACTGGAAAAACTCTCTTGTCTCGTTAATATGTGAGATATCGTTAATTTTTTTTTTAATTAAAAGAAGAGATAATTGTACAGGTCGGATCAAAGCCGGAATTTTAATTTTACTTTACATAGTACAAAAAAATATTTTTGAAAATTAAAAAATATTCGTTCTTTTTCAAATGTAATTTTCGAACACTATTTGAAATTAAATAAAAATTCTGGCTTTGATCCGAGCACAAAAATATTTTCTTCTTTTAAATAAAAAAAAATTAACAAAATCCGACTGTTGTACAACGCGAAAGAGTTTTTCCAGCAAGACATGTTTTTGTACAAAAAATCGCACCGGCTATAACACCCTTAAAATAAATTATAATAGTGATATGTATAATAACTTTAACTAACTCAATTGAAATGGACTGTAATTTATTTTAATTTTAATATAATAATACGATCGATATAGTGCTCACGTCCAAGTGACAGTAGTTCAAGCGGAAGAAGAGACACCGATTAAGATAGAAATATTAAAATTATATTATAATGTTAATAATATGCTCATTAAAATCAACAAATATAACAAAGCATACGCGAATTTTTTTTTTTTTAATGTTAATAGAATTAGAAATTATTAATAAATTACTTATTTACTCATAACTTTATATATATATATATATATTAACTATAACTATTCATATTCGGGTTTAGTAGTTAAGAGTACGATACGCCCACGATTCGAGGCCGAAACCTAAATTCAGACGGTATGCCACAAACGCTGTTACCGCGCTTCGTACGCGAACCGCGTCCCACATGACGATTACACTCATCGTGTACGCGCGCACACCGTACAACGGCACTCGGTATAACTTCCGTCAACGCACGTAACGAGGCGTGTGTTTTGTAAATTTTTTTTTACAACCGATATCGAGCAGGCTACGGTACAGTGATACGAGTTCTAACCAGTTTCAAATCCGATTAGTTACAAAAATTTAGATACTATGGCTACTGCAACAGTACCGCGGTGCAGCAAAAACAGGAGTTACGCGTCGAGCTCTACGGCGGTGACGGCGATACTATTGGCGTTGGTGTTAGCAGACCTGCAGGGTGTGGAGGGCTCTAGGATACTGGCCGTGGAGACGCTCGCAGGTAAGAGCCATTGGAACTTCATGAGAGCCGTGCTCCGAGTGCTCGCCGACAACGGACACGAGGTCACAGCGTTCACTCCGTTCCCGGATGGCGACCGGCAGAACTACACCGAAGTCGACCTGTCCGGCGTGATCCCGACAATACTTGAATTGGACTTGTCGGAGATCCTAGAAATGTTAGTCGATCCCTTGTCATTGCTGCCGTACAGTGTGCACATAAGTCGCATGATGTGCGATATCATTTATGACAACGACCGAATGAAAGACGTACTGTCCACGCGACCGGACGACCGATTTGATCTGATCATCACCGAGCCGCTGTCCTCGGACTGCGTGTCATACGTCGCGTCCAAGTTGCGCGTACCCATGATCTACGTCATCCCGTCACCGATGATCACGTACATGGAACGCTCGTTCCTCGGCCACGTGCCAAACCCATCTACGGTGTCACATTGTTTAGCCCCCCACGGTGTACCCGGCACGTTTGTCCAGAGGTTCGGCAACGCCGTTCTGTTGGCGTACAGCATGTTCGTGATCAGGTACAAGGAGTGGACACTGAAACGTACCGAACCCAAACCCTACGACTCCGTCGCATCCGTTCAACCGTCCGCGATATTCGTTAACAGCCATTTCATCACCGAGCCTCTTAGGCCCATGCTACCGAACGTTGTGCAAGTCGGCGGTATACATTTGGAAGAGCCCAAGGGCATACCGAGCGTATGTAATGCGTAAATATCATGTATTTGCATGCGCAGCGCGATCGTTTTGAATAGCGAAAAAAAAAGATCGCGTTTATTTATAACAATTGATCGTTTCCGCTAAACCGTATTGTATTGTGTAGATATAATGTGAATAATAACACATGAACCCGTAACATGACCATACTGAATTAATTGCGATTTGCTGCGTGATAAACGCATGTTTGGTGAACAACGAGCGCAGTCTTAATCGTTCTGCGAAGATTAGTTAAACAAATGTGAAATGTTTTCAAGTTGACTGTGTTGCGTGTCGACAATTCAAAAGGGATGGTAGAGGATTTAATAAAAAGATTGACTCCAAATTAAAGTTACTACTTTTATTAAAATAATGTACAATAAAAACATTCACAATATAGAGTGGCGTGAAGGTGCTTGCTGTGTCCGGACTTAAACACATCTGACTTTTGGTCTGTTGAGGACCCCCTTATACACTAAGATCTTATGTGAAACTACTTATCCCGGATATGATTTAATTATAAACATGTTTATTTAATATTTCCATTTATGGGCATTAGATAGTTCATACATTTGGTGATTGGCCTCGTCGTGATTTATCTTTTTTACGGCTATAGGCACCAACAATTTGCCGCTCCTATAATAGATGAACAATTTACAATACGCCTCCAAAATACCTACTCTAAATATTAAATATATAGACAAAATTATGGGACACCATTTGAATTTCATTAATTTTCCAATTTTTGATGCATTTGATGTTTTATAATAAAACACTTCAGAATTTGCCGCCCTAGGCAGCTGCCTACAGTGCCTAATGGGAAATCCGCTTCTGGGCCTCGTTAGTTTGGCAATCTTCATGGTATCTTCGCTATTCTTATGTCAATTTATTTAATACGCAATATTACTGAGCGCCCAACCCTATTTTGTTAGTTGGCTGGTTTTACTATTTTCACATTCTTTAACTTTTTAAATGTCACTCATATTTATGATTCTTTTGAGAATGTGTTCATGTAACATTTAAGATGTACTTATTATTCATAACCCCCTGTTGATAGTTATCTTGGGACCTTCATCATACATGTTCGTAACAACTGTATGACAACAATCGTTTGAACAGTTGAAAAACCACGAATAGGGACAGTAGTAACGGGCAGTCATTAGAATATTTATAATTTTAAGAATTTCTTGAAAAGCATTTGGAAGTTGTTTTAAAATTTTGGAAATAGAATAAAGATCATGAATTCCTTCATCTCGGCCTTCGTTTACATGATTTATTTAACTGTTAGCGAATGAAACTTAGACAATTTTTCATAATTAATTTTAAAATATCTATAATGGTTAATAAATGTAACAAAATAGGGAATTTTTAATTTAAAATAAATTAATAACAATAACTTTTAGTAGGTACAGAGCACGGTCGTTAACGGCCAACCTTTTGGACGACCCGATTGAGCACTATGAAAAAAAAATAAATATTGTGTACAACGTTCTCAGATTTTCACTATATAGTATCCACGTATGTTGTGTAGATATTATTAATAGGTAATTACTAACATATTAGTCGAAAACGATTTTGCTATCGATCGATGGGTACGGAAGTTGAAAATAACTGGGATAGGAAACCAGAATTGTATCTACAACGATTGAACTAAATTGTGATTAACTGTTATTGTACGCTGAAAATAAGACTTGGTCACAGTCAGTCTATTATATTGTTTTGTCTATTATATTAGTCTTGTGCTAGTGTAACATGCACCATTATATGTAATATAATTGTAATGTAATTCTAACAATAATATGTACTATTAAAATAAGCCACTCGCAGATCATAATCACTAAATCAATGACCGTGAACAAATGGTGAAATGACCAAATAATAACAACAGATAGGAAGCCATGTGCGGATTACAAATCACAAACAATTTCATCATTCAAATTTGACGATGAAGACCAAGGGCAACCAGGTGGCGAAAACAAAACAATTAATTAACAGAGTATATAAGGGCTCCGTTTCACCACCAACATCAGACGTATCCAGCCATCAAGTACAAACACTCCGCTTACGACAGTCATACTTACATTATTATTACTTTGCTGATTTTTCTAAGTGTAAAATAAAAATATCATACTCTATTCTTTCAAGTTTAAATTATTGAACTTATATTAAAACACTTAGAAGTACTATTCAATCATAACATTATCGTAGCGTCCTCAAACCACTCGAGGCACGTTACACTAGATAGTGTGCACATTTCACGATGAAAAATAATTAAATAAAAATTATTTTATCCGATATGTGATTAAAATCCAATAAAAGATTTTTATTTACAAACATTTACATTTAAATGTATTTTATTTTTTAATAATAATATTCTACGATACAAAATGGCAACGTCGCACCTATTTTCGTGCTCAATCGTGTTGTTTTTGGGTTTTTTTGGGTTCCTATTGTTTGATTCCAACCATGCTCAATAGGAATGTGAAAAAGGCCGAACGTGCTCAGTCGGATTCCAGCCCTCGGCATCGGCCGATCGGACTGCTTTTAAAATCAGACAGGTGCAAATGCCCACCTTGCCAAACCCAAATGACGCCACTGTCATAGAAGTTCTATCAAATGCACACCTAGAATTATTTATTTATAACTTATTGACAAATTTTAATTATGAATTCGTTTTTTACGATATGTACCTATAAATTTGTTTAGGATGTGTTAAAATTTATTGAGGAATCTCCCAATGGAGTAATTTACTTAAATTTTGGTTCAGTCATCAAAATGTCAACGCTGCCGGATAACGTTCAAAAAGCATATAAAGAAGCGCTAGCTCAAGTTTCCCAAAGAATTTTATGGAAATTCGAAGGCGTCATGGATGACATACCAAAAAATGTGATGATTAAAAGTTGGTTCCCCCAACGTGATATACTTTGTAAGATTTTATTTTAGTTAATATTAATTTATTTTTTAATAAACATCACAGTTACTTAATTATTTTTTTCTTTTTAGTACACCCCAACATAAAATTATTCATCAGTCACGGAGGTATATCTGGAATCTATGAAACTGTGGATGCCGGCGTTCCAGTTCTTGGATTTCCTGTATTTTATGATCAACATAGAAATATTGCTAATTTAGTGGATGCTGGAATGGCAATTTCTTTGGACCTATTATCTGTAACAAAAGACTCATTTTTAAATTCAGTTTTAGAACTGATCAATAACAATAAGTAAAAACCATTTTTAAATAAAATTATAATCTGTAAATATTTAAAATTTGGTATGTTTTTAGGTACATGAAAAATGCTAAAATTACTTCTCAGCGATTCAAGGATCGACCAATGACACCAGAAAAATCAATTATTTACTGGACCGACTACATTCAACGTCACAATGGAGCAGAACACTTGAAATCACATGCTTTAAACCTGACATGGTACCAATACTTTCTTTTAGATGTAATTTTTGTGATATTGATTTTAATTTGTATTGTCCTATTTATAAGTTATACTATTTTAAAACTAATTTATAAATACAGTTTAAGACGGTTAAGAAATTTTAAAGATAAATCTGAATAATCAATGTAATATTAAAAACTATAATATATTATCATATTATATTATATTATATTATATTATATAAATATGTTATATTGTAAGTTTTGACGTTTTGAACATTTATTTTAATAATAATTACATGCACCTCATTATAGTATACTCTAACTATAAACATTGTATGAAATAATTACAGAATAATTAAATATAATTTTATTGATTTGTTATTTTTTATATTTGTCTACATTATATTATTAAAATATATACACTTTTAAAATTTGTTTTATGAGTGTATATTTTATCACTAGACCTTTCTTTCAGTCCAACTATTACGAAGTAATCTTCTCCAGGTCCACATTTCCATTGCTTCGATTTTTTTTTTATCTTGTGCTGTTAAGGTCCAGGTTTCACTACCATACAACAAAACACTCCATACGTAGCTTTTGACAAAGTTTTTTCTGGTTTCAGACTGAGATTCTTGTTCGTAAGTAGCTGTTTTTTTTTTTTGTATGAAGGCTCTCTTTGCCGTGGCTATTCGGTGTCTTATTTCTACCGAACATCTACTATCACTCGTTAATATACTTCCTAAATATGTATATTGATGTACTTGATCAATTTCTTTGTTATCCAATTGTATTTTATCGGTGGGGACTCTGCTCTCCTTACTTACCACCATGATTTTTGTTTTCCTAATATTGATCTTCATAAGGTATCGTTTTAATATTTCATTAAATGCAGTCAGTGATTGTTGCATATCCTTCGCTGTCTCTGTTACCATAGCAAATATTTTACAATGGATTTCCTTTCCATTTATTTTTCCATCTTTAGTTTTAACTTTGAATTCCTGAACAATTTTTTCTATGAATATATTGAATAAATAGGGTGACAGAGAACAGCCTTGTCTTACCCTTCTACGAATCCTAGCTGTGGATATGCAGTCTCCTATTTTAATTATTGTTAAAAGATCATAATAACAAGTATAATTTATTAATCATATTTATAAAACATAACGTATACAATACATATTATATAAGGTTATTCATATATTATAATATAGACAATGAAATTACAAATTTTTTCTCCTTGCTTGTTGGGTAGCAAATGTTTGGATAGTGTCTACATAATCAATTTGTTGAGTTAAATCCCATTCAATATTTAATATAGCTAGATTATTGAGTCTATTATTACATATACTTGACCTTAGGTAAATTTTCACTCTTTTCAAAGTTGAAAATGACCTTTCACTTGTAAAATTTGAAGCTGGTGTACAAAAAAACATGCATATCGCAATATTTATGTAAGGTAGAAGAGAAAAAATTCTTTTTCCTTGAAAAACTTACTCATAGCAAGTTGTAATCGAAAATAATTTTGAAAATTATTGACATGGCATTAAAAAAATTTAAAAATGTACAATATTTTATTTTATTTTTCTACCATTTATTCGGCGCCCCGGGCAATTGCCCACCAGAGCCACTCCCTAAATACGGCCCTGGTTACAATTATAAAACATATAATAATTACAATTTAAAAGCTCCGATTATTAAAATTATTATATTACCTACCTGCAGTAGTAACATATACGCAATAGTACTTTTTATATGTTGTAGTGTACAACAGGCTTTATTGTAAGAATTTTTTCCAACTGCACAAATAAAATATATATCCCACTCTGAACACTAATTTTATTGGTTCCGATAAAACAGATGATGAATCCAAAGACGAGGAAGGAGCCAACATTGGTTTCACTAACCAATTATTCAAACAATTTGATCTCATATTTATCATTTATTTATTTTAATTTATATTTTATAGACTATTTTTGAACAATTTATATAATAAAATATATAATATATAATATTTATTTACTATTTTAGATTCTGAACGGAGTGATGGAATCTATTGGTTTTACGATGATGTGTGTTTTTTTTTTTATTTTTTTTTTTTTATTTTTGTGTCTGACGACACCTTTTTTGGCAGTAAAAATGCTTCGATTTGCTTATGTAGCAACTTTTCTGAAAGGAACGTGAATCTAGTTGGTACTTTGGGGGGTCAAAAGTAAAAAATTTTCAATATTTTTTTAAATGCGACGGGAAAAACCCTAAAAATATAAGGGAAAAACGGGAGTTTTTACGCAAAACCAGTTTTCGACAAAATCAAATTTTTTATTTTGCTATAACTCAAAAACTAATCGATGTAAATACTTGAAATTTTCACCAAATGTTTAGATTAGCGTTCTCTATACACCGTTAAATTTTCAAAGTATTTTGACTTTTATTGAGCTATTTAAAGAAATGAAATTTTTTTTTAAAATAACGATAAAATTTTTTTGGCCGGCCAGAAAATCTTGAAAATTTAATACAAGGTTTCTTATAAGTTGTTCCTTAACTGATAAAAAAAAATCTAAAATCGTAAGTCACAATTTTTTTTTATAAGTGCTCAAAGTTCCAATTTATACGAAATATGTAAAAATTGCGAAAATTTGCAAGTTATTTTGTAGATAAAAATTCATAAAATTTTTTCTGTTCATACTTCAGGTTCAAAATTTTCACACTAGGTTATCTATAAGCTACTCTTCAAAAATCTTTAAAAAAATTTATACCGTACTTAGAGGGAAAATTTTTATGACTGTTTGAAATTTAAATATTTACGAAATTACATAAAATAGCGATTTATTCTCAAACGATTTTTAATATTTGTTATAATTCAAAAAGTATAATTCGCAGATTTTTGAAATTTCTACCAGCTGTTAAGATTGGTATTTCCTTTATGTAATATTTTTTTCAAAACATTATATTGATTTTTAAGCCACTTATAGGCGTTTAAAATATTCGATTTTTTTACATTTTATTTTTATAATTGGTGATAAAAAAAATTTTGCTCCTACAAAATACTTGAAAATTTAATAGAAGATTCCACAGAAGTAGTTCTTAATGTCTTTCAAAAATTATTAAAATCCATAGGCACAATTTTTTTTTATAAGCGTTTGAACAGCGAATATTGACTTAAAATAACATGTAAAATGTAATATAATGTAAAATATTCTAGACTGACAAACTATGTTGCTGTATGCAACTGCCAACCCATCCTTATTGAAAAATATATTTATCGTTTCAAAATAAAATATACTTTTTACAATATTTATAAATAACAATGTATTATATCCTAGACAAACATATTAACTCCGTTCAGAATCGTTATTCGTATACAATGATATCTATCATTGCATTCAAATTTAACAAATCCATTGTAATAATGACCTATCCTATAAACGAGGTGCACTCCACCCCCAACTGTACAGCAGAGCGAGGCCCATCCGGTTCTTTTTATAAATCATTCTTTATAATAATAATTACAATAATTAGCAAATATTTGTATTATAATTATATAATTGATTAAAATTAATATTATAAAATATGAATAATAAACTAAACCGATGATTTCAAGTAATAAAATAACACATGTCTAATTTTAAATAACTTCCGTGAAGTAAATTTTATTATAATACTCAAGTCTGCAGTTAAGTATTCAAGTGCAGATGTTCATTAAATCAACTGCATATTTTATTTTTCCTAATGCACAGTTAGTGACCCAGGGCCGGCCCAAGGTATTTTGACGCCCCGGGCAATTTTTTGAAAGGCGCCCTTAATCAAATGCTCTATAGTATCTACATTTAATACTTTTTATACATTTTTATACTTTTATACTTTTTATACCTACATATTTTGTTTTAAATTCTTATATTTATGGAGAGGTAAAGAATTGCAAAACTAATTTGGATACAATTTATTTTTATTTTTTATAATTAATATGAATTCAGATTATTTCTTTAATCGTATACAATGTAATAAATATTATTAATAATAATTTTTTTAAAATAAACATTTTTTTTCTAGATTTTAAATCAGCAAAATTTTGTATTGCTTCGTTTAGATCTAATTTAGAAACTATATCATTTTCTATACTGATTAATGCTAAATTGTTGAGACGTTCTTCTGTCATTGTAGATCTCAAGTACGTTTTCATTAACTTCAATTTGCTGAAACTTCTCTCGCAGCTTGCAGTAGTTACAGGAATTGTCATCATAATTCTTAAAGCCACCCATAAGTTTGGTAAGGTATCTTGTAATTTGTTATCATTAATAAATCTTAAGATTTCCAATGGACAGCTATCTTTTTTAGAGTATAATGCTCTTACAATCTCAATTTCATTACACAAATCTATACCATTCAAATCGCACTCTGTCTTATCTTTATTCTGATCGTTAAGTTTTAAATGTAGATCCTTACACGATTTTAATAGATCTTCGTGGCTTTTATTTTCTTTTATATTGTACAAAAATCCCCAAGTATCATTAAATTCTTTAATTTTTTCAAAACGTTCAGAAATAGAAGATATTGCTTGGTCTAGTATGTTATTAAATACATGCTGTTTGAAATATAATTCTGGGTTTTCTGAAGCTTCGTCTCTAGATTCATAATCAAATTGTTTTTTTCTACGTATTACATGAGTGACTCTAAATTTCGGTTCAACATTTAATTGTAAAGCTAATTTTTCAGCAGATTTTATAGCTTCTGTATGTCCAGTTATTCTATAATCTTGTAAAAACTTTGTACAATTATTCAAAAGTAAAACTGCGGTCCTAATATCCATTTTTGAACTTTGCATTGACTTACTAACGAGGTTAACTTTTGATAAAATATCTTGCCAAAAACATAACAAAACTAAAAAATCGAATCTCTCTATAAATTGAATTAATGAATTAGCTTCAGAAATAACTAAATGATCAGCAGTATTTAATTCGGTTAACTCTATCAGTGCATCTATTATTTGTGAGATTTCATTTTTAATACCATTAATACAATCTATTCTACATTCCCATCGAGTTTCGCAAAGTGGCTTAACAGTTAAAGATTGTACATGTTTTTTTAAGATATGCCAACGTCCACATAGGCGTGCGCACTGGGTATGCAGGGTATGCGCCCGCATACCCTGCGGCCAGACACTTGGGGGCACATGCACAATGTCTCAGTTCATAATTTTCGCCTAGGTTATAACATGGTAATACGATATCAATAGTTATGGATTGGAGTATGGATTTGTTTTTAAATTCATTTCAGACGGTTTTCAATAATTTAAGGAAATATGGGTTTTATTTTTAGTGTAGGTAAGTATTTACTATTTATATTTTCCTAGAAATGACGATGATTACATCTAACTTTACGATGTCTAAATATTGAAAATTTACCAGGAAAATTGATGACAATTCTACACACTAACTGTTAATAGTAAAATTGAAGAAGTTAGGTATTTTACTTTTTATCCAATGTTAGATGAAATAATTCGAAGAATTGATGAACATTATTCACATGAAACATTGAATTTAATTACATCTATGGGGAAAATGTTAAAACTTCAAACAGATTATGCAGACATTAAAATATTGTCAAAAGCATTTAATTTAAAAAATATTCATACAGAAATTAAACTACTTATAAATATACTGGAAATATAATTCATATGCGGTTCATCTAATATAAATATTTCAAAATGGTTAGATTGGTTAGTAGATAGTGGACGTTCAGAAATTTTTTCAGATTTTAATAAATCCTTAAAATTGTTTGTTACCATTCCTGTTACAAGTTACTCTTGTGAAAGAGCATTTTCAAAATTGACTATTGTTAAATCAAAGTTGAGATCAGTGATGACCCTAAAGCGCCTAAATGCATTAATGCTGATATTCATCGAACAACACATTGCTACTGAAATTGACCTAGAGGATTTGACCGAAGAATTTAAAGTCCTTATACCAGGAAAGAGAAAGATTAAATTATAACAATTATGTAAAATGTAAATTTTCATTTAAATAAACATGTTTGTAAAAAAAAAAAACTTTTAATCAAAAAAAGATGAAAAAGCTATTTTTTTCTAATATAAAGTAGTAACCATAAGTTTATAATACAATATCATGCACATTCCTTTTAGGAGCATTTATATCTGTGGAGGGCCCATTTTATCAACCGCATACTCTGTGAACAAAGTCTGCGCACGCCTATGAACGTCCAACAGATGCAGAGAATAAAACATAAATTCTTTAAATCATCCCAAAAAAGTTCTTTGACTCAATAGAACAAGAAACACTGTCTCCGATTACTAAATTCAGTGAATGGCAACTACATGGCATAAAAAAAGCTCGAGGATTTGCTCTTAATATTCGTGCTTGAACGCCTTTATTTTTGCCCTTCATGTATGCCCTATTGTCATATCCCTGACCTCTACAGTCATTTAGTTCTAGTTTACAACTTTTCAACATACTTAATATAGACTCATAAATTCCTTCATCAGACGAGTTGAGTATTGGTTCAAATTCTATAAAATGTTCTTTAATGCACATTTCGTCGATATCAAAAATTCTCAAAGTCAAAGAAAGTTGTTCAACATGATTAATATCTGGAGTACAATCTAACATAATACTATAATATTTAGCTTTGCGAACTCGACTTAGTATATTGTCACGTGTTAAGTTCCCAATTATATTAATAATTTCATTTTGAATAGTTTTTCCACAATAATGTACATGAGTTTCATGAGACATGACACGACGAACGTGTTTATTCATTACTAAATCAAATTTTCCTAACAACTCGACAAGACCCAAAAAAATTCCATTATGATGTGTAAATAACTTGTCCGAAGAACCTCGAAATGCTAAATTATTTTTCCCAAGAAAAATTGTAATTTCAATTAATCGTTCTAAAACTTTTTTCCGATGTTCTCTTTCAGCAACTATTTGTTTTTGTAAGCCTGCGTCGATTGATTTGTTTTCTTTAAGCCTTATATTAGTTTCCAACCATATACTAGCACATTTGATATGATGAGGCGAATTCTCGTGTGTTTTTAAATACTCGTGTACATGTTTCCAGTCTTTTAACCCATCTTTGGCTAAATTAGATCGACTCGTGGGATCAAATATTTTACAAAAAAAACAAAATACTGCATTAACTGTTTCGGAGTACACTAGCCATTTTCTTAAATATTTTTCTCCGTTACTTATAGTTCGAAAAAATAACGAATATGAAAAACTACGGTTATTATTATCTTTAGGAAAATTAAAATTTTTCATATAATCAATAGACATTTTGGGTCCTGTTGTTATCAAATAATCTTTGTCAGTAGATGTTAATTGTTCAGGCCAATATGCTAGGTATATCATTGACATTTTTTAAACTAATTATTACGTCAAAAGATTCATCGATATTTTTTGGATCATTCGGGAGTATATTAGGAATATTACTATATTCTTCGTCATTTCTAGAGCTATTATTAAAATCATTTATTTCATTAAAACGATCTTCTAATTCATTCTCAAATGACAAATTAGGGTTTTTTTCGGTCATATAAGATTTGAAAAATGATGACATTTTTGGACATTTTTCAACTTGTAATTGCTGTTCTAGTTTCCTTTTACGATTTTGATAACCACTAGATTTTTTTGGTGCCATTTTTTGTCTACCAATTAATATATTAAATAAAATCGCATTAATTTATGAGCGCTGTTTATAATAATTTATTATACAAAAGCGTAGATTCAAAATTGCTACAATTATTTAAAAATACTTACATATTTTTGACCGATACCGGCGACACCACTAACAACTGTTCAACTTCACCAGCAAAACAAAAATGAGAAATAATTGTACATCGTATTCATAAATACGAACATTATTACAGATAACGACAATAAAAGGCGATAAATGTATGATTAATAACTATAATAATAACCAACACAGTCCAATAGCGACTATCTTATATCTCAGACGTATCGGCTGTAACACAAACTTTTTTGGTTTTCCCGACTTAATGATTATATATTATTGTACATTTGTACCTATATTATTTTTTAATTATTTGTAATATAGGTAACAATAAAAACTGGAAAGTGAAGTAAAATTTATAAAAAAAATTATATAACAGAATATTCTGTCATGGATAATTTAGTCATTTAGCTATAATATTGTCAATACTCAATTTGAATAAATATTACGCTAAAATTTATAAAATATTCGTATATTAAAAGCGCCCCTAAAAAAGTAGCGCCCCGGGCAACTGCCCGGTTCGCCCGTATCTTGGACCGGCACTGTAGTGACTTACTGCACCTTATGCTTCCTCTACACTCTCGCGAGGTCGCCCCGTCGAGAGTCTTGTCGAGTTAACGCGAGGCGAGGCACCGCACGAATGCACACTCTACACTCTCGTGTAGTCTCGTGTCGTGACTAAACAATAAATAAATAAACCAATATTAAACGGCTGTTTTCAAACCAGACAAGCACGAGACAGCGCGAGAATGTAGTTGATAAGCCTCGCCTCGTGGCACGTGTCCTTTGACTCGCGACAAAAAAACCGACACCGAACGGAGCACGCACGAGGCAAGGCGAGACGAGACGAGACGACACGAGTGAACCGACTACACTCTCGTGCTCGCGTTGCCTCGCGTCGCCTCGGCGAGAATGTAGAGCTCGCATTACAATAAAGCCTCGTGTACAAGTTCTACGTTATATAACTGGTTGTAGATATAATTTACAACGAATGCCGTGATTACTATCTCAATAACATAAAAATGGACAATTTTCAATGGAAAAATAATTAAGTTCATGATAAATATAATAACGTCACTTTCTCGATAACTTTTATGAACCAAAATTGTAGCCACAACTAATTACAAATGGAATATTTGATACCTTTTTTTGTAACGGAGGGGAAATTGCCCCTATTGCTCCCCCTTGACTGACATTAATTATGTTTTAATTATATGCAGTACTAGTCTTTAGGTTAAGTAGCTTAGATCATAGGGTCCCGCGCCTTAATATATAATTAAGACCCCGTAATTCTGGAATTGTTTTTAATTGTACTTAGACTTAATTGAACTTAAAATATTTTATTAATATAAATTTTAATAGTGATTATTTTGTTTATAAAATACATTTTATTTGATGATGGTTAGGTTAGGGAGGATGTTTTAGTAGTAGAGCTTGTAGTTTTGTTGATATGAAATATATATGTTACGGATAGAGTTCAAAAATAGTCATTAACCGGGTAAAGTACATCTTATCCATATGAACAGTATAATGTGTACATTAACCACCTTAAATATGTCCAATGTGTCCACTTTGCTATGGAAAAAGTATGAAGTAGAAAAAAAAACTAAATCATAATAAACCGAAAGCAATTTATTAATTAAGCAAATTAGTCATTAAGTTATTATTTTATATAGGAATAAATTTAAATCAATTAATTATCTAGAACAGTTTAAATTCGAGTGCCATATAGTTTCAAAGTATCCTCCAGAATTAAATGTACCTACTTGTTCATTTATTTGTTAAACATTAACTTTTACACAAACATTTTTTAAAACATTGACCACCGAAAAGATATTGTACATTAGCTATTTTACACAAAAAAATCGTTTGTAGTCCATTAGTATAAGATATTTATTAATGGTTTATTGTGATTAATTCTTTATTTCTGTTCATTTTACGTTCTTATTTTGGATATTTCATCATAATGTTATCACTCCGTTAAATAATGCCCCAGATTCTTATTATTTTCATTAATTTATTTGTTAAAACTCTTATAAGATTTCTCTTTTTAAGAAGACATTTTAATAAACTAAATAATCAAACTATAATAAGTTAAACGAGTTAACTCAAAAACCTATAGCACCGTACTGGAATTTGAAATTGTTATACAATATTAGGGCACACGTTTTATCAAAACATGTAAACATGTTGATATTTTATCGTATTTTATTTTATCAAAACATTTATCCGATCAAAAGTATATTATAATTTACACAATAAACGTTTTACGAATAATATTTTTACTTTATCCGATAGGCATAGGTAGTGTTCACATTACCCGGGTAATATGTACTTTATTCTCTTTTCATACTTTACCTGTATTATATATAACTTTGGTGTTGATTTCTTGTAGGTAGACAATAATGGGACTATATTTGTGGTTTAGTATTTGTATATATTTAATTTTTTAACCAATCTGTTTATGTTCCATTGTATAATAATTAGACTTATGGTAATTAAAGAGTTAATTATTTGCAAGTATATTTGGTGATGTAGAGAAATCGAAATGCTTTGTTGCTTTGGTTGCAATACTTGTGGGAGAGGATTTTAATAAACAATAGGTAGGATTCTGTGGTTAGCTTAAACTTCATCGATCTTTGACTGATAGCGTATTTTTTCGATTAGGTTTAACATGTCGGGAATATTAAAATTATGTCATCGCATAACGTATTGATTGATGTTCATGCTGAGATTTCTAAAATATTCCAAAAAGTTTTCAAAGTAGTCCAATGTAATTGAAGTGTTCTTGCTATCAGTGAAGAAGGTAACTGCGTCTATTTTTTCATCCTCCGTGGAAAAATTGAGTTAGATCTAGAGTGGGTTTTTCTTTTTTCTTGTCAAGGTGAATAGCAGACATTGACTGCTTAATGCTGTGGCGGAGGTGGTAGATTTTAGTGTGTTTGTATCCGATAAAGATCTTTTAAAATGTGTGTTGTTTAGTGTTTCTATTGTTTCTTTTGGGATAGAATTCTTTTGATTTTCTATATTCCAGTCTATGATATTTTGAGGTGGAGTCATGTCTATCGGGGAGAATTCGGGAGGCTGGATATCTTCTGGAATTTCTATGGGATAATCTTCTTTGGTTTTAAGTGGGTTGTGTGAATTAAGAGTTATTGAGGAGCTGTGTATTTATCATGCTGCTAGGTATAGTTTGTTTTTTATATGACGCCGAGGTATGCTCACTGCTTTGCGTAGGAAACACGTAATTCTGTTGTCGTTAAAGAAAATTCTAAACGAGGTTTGATTATAGTTGATTAGTAATGATCTGGGTAATTTAATGATGTCTTCTTCTTGATTTATAAATATTTAATGACGGAAGCTTAGAATATGTTCGAATCCCTCGATATTAATGCCGACTCTTATGTGGTTTAATTGAGTTACAAGAGAATGTTGATGTTTTTTAGTGCATTGAGAATTACTTGATTAGGCATGGATAAACACACGTTTGATATCGTGATTTTCTATGCTGGGTTAATCAAACTGCGAATAGGAATTGTGTTCGTTTATTGATATTGTTTTGGATTTTTTTAGAAGTGTTTCGAGGACTTCTTTACTTGAGAGAAATATACAAAAACGATTATTTGATATCCTTGATGTAAATATTATGTCTCATGCAGAGGTCTGTTGTCCTATTACTATTACATAAGTAATTACTAATAATTAGTATATATTCTAATTTAATGACATTTTCAATGAAATTGAACAAAAAAGACAATAGCTCATTCTCTGACGGAGTTTTTCAATTGCCGTAATTGTAACGAAACTGGAAGGTTGTTGTCGTCGTTAATTTCGATTATGTTTTGATTATCAAAGGTGAAAAGATTATTGTGAAGATTACTTGCGGTACCTAGTAATATGGAGAGCAGTGGCGTAGTTACGGGGAGGGTGCAAGGGGTTTTCACCCGCCCCAGATTTTTTTTTATGTATTTAATGTACTTACCTATACATTATAACAAAATTATATTTTAATTTTACTATGATTCAGTATATAATAAAAATTAAGTAACAAAGTAATTTTCATTAAAAATGAGATATAATAATAATACCATTATAAATTTAATATTATTAAATAGGAATTCATATTAAAATTATAGACCTGCAAGGGTCGATCCGGCCCGTAATGATATTGGACCGGACCGGGCTGTAAAATAAAATAAAGGGTTGGACTGGGCTTTTTAAGTCTTGAAATTTTATTCCGGACCGGACCTGGGCTTTTTTCGTAAAATTTTTCGGGCCGGGCTGGACTTTCTTCAACAATAATTAAAAATAATAATTATAAAACCAATACTGGTACAATTAGGTACAATCATATAATAATAAATATATAATATAATGATATCTTGATTCGTGGGTATAATAATGCTATTTCTTCTTCTTCTTCTACTTCGCCTTCCTCCCAACTATTTGGGGTCGGCCACCCTTGTCCTACACCTCCACTTTACTCGGTCAATCACATCTCCTCTGCACACACCGACAGCCCTCATGTCATTCTCCAAAGTCTCCAACCATCTCTTTTTTGGTCTTCCTCTTTTCCCTCCAACGTCCATCTTCGTAACCACTCTTACTGCATTCCTTTCCTCTCGCCTCATCACATGCCCAAACCATCTCAGCCTATTTTCTCTCATCTTGTCCACAATTAGCGCTACACTATAATATATATGTCAATACAAAATAAAACAACACACTACTAAAATCATATTAAGGTATCTGCGGCATTATTATTATAAGATAAAATAAAAACGGTAATTTGGAATATTTATAGAAAATTTGTTGCGTTTGGCTAAACAATACTAAAAAAAAAATGTTGGACTGGACCGGGCCGGGCTTAAGAAAAAATGGGTAAGGCCGGGCCTGGGTTCTTTTTCACAATATAGTTTGGACCAGGCCGGACCGGGCTTAAGGATAAAATTGATGGATCAGATCGAGCCGAAAATATATGGCCCTTGCAGGTCTATAATTAAGATATCCTAAGAACGTCGAAAAAAAGGTCTTAACCCCCCCCCAGAAAAAAAATGTATCTACGCCACTGATGGAGAGCATCAATGGTGGCATAGGAAGTACCTAATGAATAAACGGAAATTTGATGTTCTTATATACAGCGACATTTGAGTTTGACATATTCTAACTTTAACCTCTGTTTGAATAACTTAATTTGTTACAAGTATTCAAGAGTATTTTTGGATACGTTTTTAATAGGAAGATTCTATTTGAAGATTTTGTAATAGGTATTTTGTCTGTTTTATCTTTGTTGCCCATTTCATCGTATGTTCTATACATTGGATAATAATAATAATAATGATCATACTATCTGCACGTTGGCCATTGGCGTAAATAATTAAGTGCTAGGGGAAGCTATAAAGAATAAGAAAGATATACGCGTGTAGTTCTGTCGGAGGTTGAACACGTACTGCATCAAGTTTTGTTTTGAATTTCCAATGCCGCAAACCAGTTTAAATAACAAGCATATATATTTTTACAAGACTCCGCCAACTTAAATATAATTTACCGATTCGTGTACAAACAGTATTAAAATCCCAATAAGAAAATATAATTTTTTAATTTTAGATAATACGTATTATCATTTAAGTTATTTGCCGGTCATTAATAGATATATTAAATTTAAACTTAATATTAAATGTTCACTATCTCATTTTGAGTTTTCTCCTACATAAATATACATAATATACATAATATATTTATGTAGAAGAATGTAATATGCTTTTAAAAAAAACAGGCTCTGTAGGTGAAAAAGTTTGGGAATCACTGCCGTAAACAATATGATTAGTCTTATGGTATTTTAATAATATAAATTATACCTCATAGTTAGTTTAAAATAACCTTACATAATTTTCATCAATAAATGTAATTTATATAACATTAAGTAATAACAGTAGTAATAATGATCACATATAACTACATAAACATTAGAAAATAATTATACAAAAGGTAAAATTATAGTACATATTTCAATTCATTAGAGTATGAGTTTATTTGATTTATATTTATAATTGCTTAAATTATTTTGAATATAACAAAAGAGCTATCACCTACAGTTACTATTTAAGGAAGGAAGACATTTTTTTTTTTAACAAAGCAAAGTAAAATATTGTTAAAATATAGTTACAAAACTTATTATTATATATTATTAGTACTTTTAAAATACTAATTTTGATATTTTTAGTTTAATGTAGTAAATTTGTACAATATATACTTCTTATTATTATAAAATTTCTGAACTTATTTGTAAATATATAACATTACCTATTATATTTACTTAAGTTATTAAAATTATATTATACATTAAAAACAAAATATTTTGTAAAAAACTCCACAGCTTACAAAATGTGTACAAGTTCAATATTTATAAGACTAACTTAACTGCATTAAATGAAAAATACTAGAAATAATGTTTTACCATCAGTTGGTAGTATATCAACAAAATCATTAGTTACTTTCACTAACTTACTTTTAAGTTACAATTATTAATTTTTAATAACATACATTATGATTTGTAACTTATAATTAAATATACCATCTAACACATTTAGTAACAGTTTAATTGTATTAATTATACATGGTAGTAAAAATAATTCTTATAAGATTATTTACTGATTATAGTATTCATTAATTGGCGTAGGAAAAATGGCCATTACTCAATGCACCTTAGTCTATCAAATATGCTCAAAGCCCAATATTAAGTCATTTATAAGAAGTAATTGGTTGGAATGAGCGAGAAATATTTGGAGGTATATTGGTATTATAAAATATGTAATGACAGGTACTATTAATGGGAAAAGACCTAGAGGGACGACTAAGGTAGAGGTGGATAGACATAGTCAAAGCGGACTTTGAAAATGTGCACCAGGGTCAAAATCAGAAGAGTGCACATATAGAGATAGATGGCATCAAATAGTAAAAGCAGCAAATGCTCTAAATAAGCTATAGAAGCTAATATAAAAAAAAAAGTAATATTCATTATGAAGGACATTATTTAACAAGCAATAAATGGTCTAGATATCTTCCTAGTATGACTTTATCTTTTTAATAAACATAACTCTTGCTAAAGATACATTTTTCAAGTTAAATATTTAATCTAAAGGTTAATATATAAAGTATTTTATGTATATTAATTTGTAGATAAATTGTTAGTCACATAAGAATTATGAGAATAAGTTATTACAGTTTTTGATACAGCAATTTCTTTTGCAAGTTTATCAGCTACATCATTACCTTCAATTGTTTTATGACTAGGAATCCAGACAAAATGTATTATATTTTGTTTTAACTGGTGAGCATGTATTAAGCATAAAATACTGTTAATTATATCTGAATTTATATTTTTGTTTTGAATACACATAATAGTAGTCAATGAATCGCTAAGAATAACATATTCATTCAAATTTTCAGTTAAGGCATAGTCTAATGCTCTCAAAATAGCTACTGCTTCAGCTTCAGATGATGAGTACTCTGATGATAGCTTATAGCTATAACACTTCTTAATAGATACAATAGCAATTCCAACATTATTTTGAATCTTTGATGCATCAGTATAAATTCTAAAGCCATTAGGGTATTGGTTTAATATAATTTGGAGATTATATTTATATACTTCTGGAGAAGTATAACTCCTAGGAAATACTGTTAAACTAGTATCTATGTCTGTTAAAATAATTTCGGATGTAGTTGAATTATTTAATTCAATTATTGATTGAAAAAATAGATTAATTTTATACTCAATTAATGATGAAGACGGTAAACATTCATAGTGTCCAAAATAATTATATTTAGTCAAATGTTGAAATTCATTAAACAAATTATTTGATTGCTGTGAATCAGCAGCTACTGTATCCTTAAATTCTTCAGATTTGTAATTATATTTTAATCCTAATTGTATTTTAAAAGTACTTTTAATATTGTCTTTTATTATATTTTTATTTTTATTGACCAATTCATTTTTTTTAAAACCAATAAGATCAACCCTCATACATGGATTAAAAATTTTCATTTTTAAATTATATATATCGTTCATTTCAATGAATACTTTATAATAAAATAAAATATTCTCAGAAGAAATATCTCTTGAATTTGATATAGCCAATATTATCTCATTCCATATTAATTCAGCCAAATTAAATATCTTTGAGTTGTCAATGAAAATTGAACTGTGGTACTGAAAATTATTTTAAATAAATAAATAATATTATTATTACAATAGGTATGAAAAATAACAACTTTATAAATAAAAAATAAAAAAATTTGGAGATGTTTTTTAATGAAATTTTTTTAATACTAAAAAGATAAATGGCAATGGAAAAGTTATAAAATATATTAATAGAAATAATTTAAAATCTGTAATAATAATGATTATATAACAAGATATAATTATATTTAAGTACTCTATAAACAACAATATGTACAAGCTCTGCTTGCAATAGTTTTGTATTATTATTGTCAGAACATTTTCTGATAATTATTTAAAATTAAATTACAAAATGTGTTGACCATGCAATATATATACTTTTTTTTAAGATATACCACTTTACTGTTTTTTATTTATATTGATAAGTTGTAAGAAAACATCCTATTACAGAAATCTTAATAAAAACAAATTAAGTTAGAATTAATAGTTTTCTTTTTATGTCTTAAATTTAAATTTAATTCAGTCAATTTCAGTTTTTTAAAAAATGAATCAAAATTTAATAAGCAGTTAACTAGTGAAAATTATTTTATAGTTTATGAAAGTAGTACAATTCAATTAATAGATATACATTATTATTTAATTATATATTTAACTCTAACATACTATTACCACTTAATAGAATACCTTACTCATAAACTATAAGATCATTTTCCCTAACTTTTGTCTTTCTTTTATAAATTATCACTGTGTATGGTTTTTCAGAAATGACAAATAATATATACCTATAATTGCATTTAAAATATTTTTTATAACAAATCAAAAAACAAAAAAAAAAAAAAAAAATTAAAATTATATACTCATATATATTAATAATATATTTATAAGAAAAAAATCAAGAAAAACTTACTTTAATATAATTTTTAATGGGCAAATTTGGTTCCTTAATTAACATTAAGAAGAGTTTAATACCAAATTTGAAGTTTTTTCTGAATAGAACAGTGTATGAACAAACGTCTGCAATGATTTTCCATTTCTCATGTTTAAATTTTAAAATTAAATCATTTAAATTGGGTAGTACATCTTCACCATTTTTATGTTTCTTTACTAAAGTCTCCATTACAGGTTTTAAATCTGATCCTGCATAATTTGTGTTCTATTAAAATTAAAATTAAAAATTAGGACCAAACTATGTGGACATCTCTATAAAAGAATGGGCTTAACACATTCCATACTGCCGAAGATGATGCATAGTCATTTACCATCATATGATTATTTAAGATAACAAATACAAAAATTTGCGCAATAATGAATATGGGTCATCATTGGCTAGACGTGTCTCACATAGAATGTTGACTATGTGTCATCATCGGTGTTGAATCTGTTAAATAACTTTTAGAAAACAATTAACAATTTTTAAATAAACTTTGATATTCAAACCAAATTCTTTTTTAAAATAAGTAAATTTAAGATACTAGAGAATTGAAAATTTTATTTTATTAAGTTATCAGTGTCTCATAAGCAGTGTTGTAGTAGTAAAAAAAACAGAGGGTATACTAAATAAGTTATAACAAATCATTATTGGGTGTTTTGGTATAAATATACAAAATATATATTATGAACAAATTAAAATAAAAACAAAACATTTTTTTTATTAATATTGCTGTATTATTACTTTAACTTTTAATTAAATACTTTTTAATATTTACTTATATATATATAGATATTTTATATATTTTTAACTACAACAGAGAGTAAACGACTATAACCAGAAGGTATATGATGTAAACCACCGTATACCTTCTACTACAACATAGCTCATAAGAATAAATTTACGGTAAGAGTAACAAATCCAAAATTAATTATTTCATTTAAATGGGTTTTATATAGAGTTGTCAAGTTTAAAATGTATTACAACTTGTGTTTAAATAGTAACTGAAAATTTTAAATTGAAAATACAAATGCATACTAAATTAATTTAACTTAAATGAAAAAAACTAAGTATGAACATTAAACACTAATAGTTTCAAAAACATAAATTTAATAAAACTATCATAGGCAAGAATTAGATTAAAAAAATTAAAAACAAATTAAAATATTAAGTTAACAAAAGTATATTATAAATTACAGTTAAATAAAAACTGAGAATTTTTTTTTTATAAATACAAAGAATTTTAAATGAATCAACTTTGATAGTTATAGTAACATATTTATATTGCCAGCTAGAATGATTAAAAAATATTTCAGAAACCATATTAGTAAAAGAAAATTGCTCAATTTAAAGTTTAAATCTTTTATAACTATTAACTGTAATTAAATAATTGTTTATAAAACCATTAATATACTATTAATTAACTAATTTTAATAATATAAAATCAATATAAAAGCATCCAAATATTTTATATACATTTTACATAATTTTTATTAAGACATGACTGCTGTTAAAAAATACAATGACCTAGGAAAAAATAATTTTGGATTTTTAACTCATTTCTTTAAATAAAATATAATCTTACAGTATATTCAGAATGATTAATTGATTCAAAAACTGATATTTGAAGTTCATTTTCCACAACTTCATTTAAAGTAGTTAAAATAAATGAATCAACAGAAGAAGTATTTATTTGTTTTGACATCATAACTGCTCTTTTAACAGTCTTAATAATTTCAGTATTAAGGTTCAACTGTTTTCTAAATAAGAACTGTTTCTTTGTCAATAAACATGCATATATATGCCACCACTGAGAAGTATTAGGATCCAAGTTACATGCTATTTTAGCATATTTATAATATTCTTCATTAATACCATACTCCATTAATATAGCAGCATGTATGGTAAGCACAGCCGCTTTTAATTTATCATTCATAATATCAAATGGAACAATTTCATCTAATAACTGAAAATAATAATTTAAATAAATGAATAATTACCTGAAAAAAATTAGTTATCTGCAAAAAAAAATCAAACTTTATATACTGAAACAAACTGTCATACATGTAAATGCAATTTAGCAAGCAATACTGATTCAGTTTTCTTACCCTAGAGCAGTGGCCTAATTTCAGTTTTCAATAGAAGGGCCAAAGATTTTTATCAAGCCAAATGAGTAAAAAAAATCAGCTAACTACACTCGTAAGAAATTATCTACTTATATGTTATAAAATTACCATTTTCACTTCACTTATTTTAGGATTTAAATAGTTTTTTCTCCTATTGTTACAATCCTTTTAACTAGATAACAACATAATTTGCAAATATAAGAAAGCAGATATTTTATAAAAACAATTGCATACTTATACAAACTAAAACTTTGTAAACTCAGGCCCCACTCAAACATAGGCAAAATTTAGTTTTGCCGCCCCTTACATGTAAATATCACATCAAATATTCTTATTATACATAAAAATTGCCCCGGGAAAAATGCCGCTCTAGGCGTGAGCCTATGTCGCCTACCTCTTAAACTGTGCCTGTGTTTACTATTTTGGCAATTTTAATTGATAAACATAAATATTATTAGTTTATTGAAGAATATCTTCCTTTTTTCAATTTTGAAATAGATCAACAAGATCAAAATAGAACATCTAAATGAATTTTACCTGATATAACACTTTCTACTACAATTACTAGCAAATCACTTAGCCGTTCATTTCGCATTGTTAGCAGTAAATGGTTTTAACTAATTTTAGAGAAGAAAAAAATCGTTCATTAGAAGCAGTTATAAGTAACAGGCAGTCATAAGAATATTTATAATTTTAAGAATTTCGGTGCTAGTTCGGTATGCGCTCTACCGGTTTCGCTGTTCTACGTATGTTGTACGACAACACCTGTCTCGTAACTGCCTCGTTTTTATACATGACATGTTGGGTTTTTTTTTGACTTTATTATTTTATCTTTGATTGTCTTTACCTTAAATTCTATTACCTACTGTAGGTTTAATAGGTTTTTAAAGAAAATGAGGGATGTTCCTTTAAACCATTTGCAGTCACATCTTGATTATTATTGATAGCAACTTTACCGTCAAGACAGTCCAGACCTTTTTCTCGCTATGCTAGAAGACATCTAGAATGTGAATAATGAGTACCGAAAATAATGAAATTGTAAAAAAAAAATGTAGAGCGCATACTAAACCAGAAACTTATCGGTAGAGCGCATACCAAACTAGCACCAGAATTTCTTGAAAAGCATTTGGAAGTTGTTTTAAAATTTTGAAAATAGAATAAAGATCATGAATTCCTTCATCTCGGTCTTTTTTTTACATGATTTATTAAACTACCAATGAAAATTCACTTTGAAGATTTTTCATAATTAATTTTAAATTTTCTATAATGGTTAATAAATGCAACTAAATGGAGACTTTTAAAATTAAAATAAATTAAAAATGTATTAGTGTGACAATAATTTTTTTAGTAGGTATAATTTTATGAAAATATTATGAAAATAGGCATGTTTTTGCGCTAATAAAATATAATAATGATTTATCGGCAACAACCCAGGCACCAGCCCATGGGACTGCTTTTAAAAACAGACAGGAGCAAATGCCCACCTTGCCAACACCAAATGATGCCATTGCCCTGGAGACAAGAAATTAACAGCTATTCGAAATATTTGTGTGTACTATATTTAATCTTCTTCTTCTTCTTCTACTTCGCCTTCCTCCCAACTATTTGGGGTCGGCCATCCTTGTCCTACACCTCCACTTTACTCGGTGAATCACATCTCCTCTGCACACACCGACAGCCCTCATGTCATTCTCCAAAGTCTCCAACCATCTCTTTTTTGGTCTTCCTCTTCCTCTTTTCCCTTCAACGTCCATCTTCATAACCACTCTTACTGCATTCGTTTCCTCTCGCCTCATCACATGCCCAAACCATCTCAGCCTGTTTTCTCTCATCTTGTCCACAATTGGCGCTACACCAACACTACCTCTCACGTATTCATTCCTTATTCTATCTTCTCTTGTCACTCCACTCAACCATCTAAGCATTCTCATATTTTGTTCTATTCTCCTGTTAACCGCCCAACACTCTGAACCATACAGCATAGTTGGTCTCACTACACTTTTATAAAATTTACCTTTCAGCCTAATTGGAATTCTCTTATCGCATAACACGCCCGATGCTTCTCTCCATTTCATCCATCCGCACTTAATCCTATGTTTTACATCAATGTCAAAGCCCCCGTCCTTTTGAACAAAAGATCCTAAATATTTAAAGCTCTCAACTTCACCTATCACATCACCATCTATTGTCAGTTGTCTCCTCATTCCTTCAACTTCTTGGTCTCTTTGTCCAAAATCATACTCAATATACTCAGTTTTATTTTTACTAATTCTCAATCCCTTTTCTTCGAGGGCTAACCTCCACTCATTTAACCTATTATTGACAACTTCTAGGTTTTCTCCTATCAGAACTATATCATCCGCAAACATCATACACCATGGTATCTCACCCTGTATCTCCTTTGAAACCTCATCCATTACCACTGAGAACAGGTAGGGGCTTAGAGCTGACCCCTGGTGCACACCTACTCCTATATTGAAACCTTCTGATACTCCACACCGACTCTTGACACTAGTACTCAACCCTTCATACATATCCTGGATCAAATTAACATACATTTTTGGGACATTTTTTCTTATTAATGCCCACCTTAAAACTTCCCTTGGCACCCTGTCATACGCCTTTTCTAAATCTATAAACACCATGCATAGTTTTTTATTCTTTTCTCTGTACTTCTCTACTAATTGCCTAACACAAAATAATGGCTCCATTGTCGATTTTCCGTGTACTATATTTAATATTAAGACTAAATAGAAAACATTTACTGTTATTAACAAGGATCAAAAAATTAAATATATCATAAAAAATGAACTTTAATTAAATGTAAAACAAGACTTTTTCAAATACATATTTTTATATTTTTATTTTAAACTTTTTCTGAATTGACCATTTAATTTTATGAATTTTTTCTATGCAATATAAAATAACTTACCATATTAAATCCTGTAAATTCTTTAGCAGCAAATAACATATGAATGAAGTTAGCTGTCCTAATATGTTTCAAGGCAATATTTATAGATAAGTAAAACTCATCTGTAGTTTTATCTAACTGGTCAAGCCATTTACCAATTTCTAAAATCTTCATGTCACTTGCATCTAGTTCACCATTAAGATATAATTCATGACTAATAATTAAATTACCAATAAACCTAAAAAAATAACATAATTGAAGGGTTGACGAAAATAATATGCAATATAACATTATTTTGGGTTTTATATTTTTTGCAGAATAATTTGAAAATATTTTATAAAAATTTCATAAATTTAAATATGATACAATTTTGTTAAATTGTTAAGAAAATGCATTGAAAATAATATTTATAAAAAATTATAATAAGAACATTATTGTTTTTATTAAGTACTATAAAATGTACAATTTTTTTTACAGTACATTATTTTTACTGACTATTAAATTATCGCTAAGTCTCTAATAAATAAAAAAAATTTTCATAAAAATATATTTTTATTTTTATAATTAAAAATATAATTTAAAAATCTACAAAAAGAAAATTTTGAAAGATTATGTAATTAATTAATGAATAGAATAATTAAAATATTATTTTATCAATTAATTTATTACAAAAAATGTTAAACTAAATTAATGTTTTTATTAACTTCTCAATATACTTTTCAGATATCCAAACGGAAAATGTATTTTAATCTACTCCTTAACAAGGAAGGGAAGAATATTGTACATAATCAAAATAAAAATTTTAAATTAAATATCAATTATTTATATTATTCTATTTAGATCATTTTCATGAATTAATAAAACTTTAAATCATGTTTAGATATTTAGAATTAAATATTTAACAATATATTACATAAAATATTTTATAGTTAAACTTTTTAAGAAACAGTTAACTAGCATACATTTTATAATTTTTGAAGAAATTTAAAAACTAATTTACTTATAATAATGAGTTAATATTATATTATGTTATGTTATATAATAAATAATATATTAAATAAGTTGTGTTCTATATATATGTATTATAAAATATTTACCTTGTAAATGTAAATTCTGGTAATGAAATATCTAAATTTACATCACCATATTTGTTTTTAATATAAGTAATCATATCCTGATTATTTTGTGATTTTACTTCCCATGTAAATAAACATTGCAAAGATTTAATTCGATTTAACATATCAATATTTTTGGAATTTGTCACAGATATTTGTTTATCTACTTTAAAAATATTATTCTGTTCAATTACTTTATGTTTCAGTGCATTGTCTTTTTCTGAATTCTGTTTCTGTGTATCATTTAATAACTTTTCTACTAATGATTGATACAACGAAGAGAACATGTTGATGGTGTAAATTAAACTTATTAAAAACAAATGTCAACAATAAAAACCACTTATGGGTTGTACTGAAATCAATAAAATTGGAACCAAATAATTCAAAAGTTCAAGTCAAGATAACAATGAAGTAGTTCACGATCAAATTTAACTCATAAAGAGTAAATTGTAGTAGAAGACATAAGACTAGATGCACAAGCTATAAACTATAAGCCTCGTACAATAATTTATAATCTTATCTGGAAAATCTTCTAGACATAAATGTCTCTAAACAGTACTCACGATCGAAAAATAATCTATAGAAAAGAAATATACGAGACTAATATTTTAACCCAACTTATGTAATCATGGGTGAAAAATATTTGAACACAATTTCATACGAGTAGTTACAGGAAAATTAGGCAACAGCGCAATGGAAAGAAAATGTTGACAGTAAAAAAAATACATAATCTTTTGATCTGATGATGTAGGTATATCTTGCGTCTTTGCAGTAGCTGCTTCATTACAGAGGGCGATATCTGATTCCATAGCGGACAAACAACGACGGACACATTACACGACGAAAGACAAAATGCGACTGCGAGAAAGTCCTTTATATTCAATCAACAAGGCAATTAGTTCGTACTGCGTAGTACGAATTTCATCTGTTGCTCAGGTCAAAGTCGCCATAAGCAACCCATATAGTTAACGCAATCAGTTACGTGCATAGATAAAAATACTAATGGTTACGTGTAGACGTTTATTTTATTATTGTTAACAATATTGTTATCAATAATAATAATATTATTATTACATATTACCACTGAGATAGATAAGATATATCTTATCTATCTCAGTGCATATTACCATTGATTATAGAATAAATGTATTCTATAATCAATGTTATTACCATGTTCATAGTTGCGTGAAACGAATAGTGATAGCAATGCACAATAAGATAACAAATAATCGAAATACAGTATATATATACTAATCTATGAATACAGTACGCAGCGGGCGGAGCGTTGAGGTGGATATGCTTCAAGAACACGTGGATGGGGTATGTTGGAGCGGACAAAAACAATCGTCACGTTAAAGCAACCAGGAGCCATCCTCCGACCCATGTTATCCGATAATATTTGGCAGATCGTGTTTAATAAATGATTATACAATGCGTAGTATACACCAATAGATTTTAATATAGATACGTGAACTTATAATCTATGCATTGAAACGTCAAGAGAATGTAGTCTTGTGTATAGTGTTGTTTGAAAAATCTTCCTTGTATTTTATAAATACACTCATTAAGTATTGTATATTCTGAAAGAAATATTCCCAAAATTATCATTTAAAATTAACAATTAACATTCACTCACAAGTATAATTTATTTAAAAATATAATACATAATATTTAATACAATTAAGGTTGTCGTACACTGGATCGGAACGGAACGCATTTAAAACTGGACAAAAAACATTTTTTTCAATATTTCCGTATGAGTTACGAAAAATGTTACCAATTGTTAGAGCATTTAAAACCCGTTATACAAAAAAAAAAAGACACTCGTATAAATCACATAATTTTTTCATCTGACATATATTTAATTTTTTATGTCCGTTGTTTTTATTGAAAAATATTTAAATGTTTAAATTAAAAAAAGTTTGATGATGAAGACTTTAATTGTGTACAAAGCAACAAGTACAATATGATAATGACCAAAAGTTGATGCTAGTGTTCATGCAGTTACGATCGGAACGCTTCGGAATCTGTCAAAATATTGTCGAAAAAACAATTCCGTTCCGATCTGATCCGATTCAGTGTACGGTAACCTTTACCATTGATTAAGTATACTTAATCAATGCCTTTACTGTTGCCTAATCTCTAACATCTAGTAATCGTAGTCAACCGCCGATAACATTAGGTATAACAACTACTAATTTATTATAAACCATAGTCTATAATATTAATAATTAAAGTTGTTGGTTATGACAAAAATAAATTGTAAAATGAACCTGTCTTCGGTTCAGTTGCAGAACCCGTACTGTTTTTCAAAGTATTCCACTTTTTTTTTACTTCTGTACTTCAATGAAAAGACGGCGTCGAACAGTTAAGATACTTTTTTTCATTTTTGAACTGTGAATGGTCTGAATTTATGAATTATAGTTAACTTAACTCCCTGCCATAGAAAATATTCTAAAAAATTGAGAACCAATAATATCTTATTTCTTATCCTTGAAAAAATGCCTTCCTTTAATATTAAAAATACTATTTAGTGATGATCAAGTAACAATCAATATTAACATAGAGATATACTTTTTTTTTTTAAGTTTGATGCGATATTTATTTTATTTATTGGAATATATGCGACTTTTGAGAAAATAATATTTTTCTATATTAAAAATAATCTATGATAAAGGATTTCTAATTGATTTAATTTATTTAATTTTTGTTTTTTAATCGATATTATGATGATTCAAAAATTATCCATTAGTCAAATGTTAACATTGCCCATATCATATTCATTAAAAAAATCTTTAATAATAGGAACTAAAGAAACATTTTTTTGGCTTCCAGACAAATAAATTTATTGAAACATCCACAAATAAAAAAATACTTATTAATGATTTTTTTAAGCTTTTTGACTACAAAACTAATTTTCAAACCAGAAAAACCAAAATATTTAACTAACTCTTATCGTCTCTTAAGCCTCTTTCCAACATTAGGAAAACATTTTGAAAAATAACTATTTAAAAAAATCACCCCAATCATTAAATGTCGTTCAATAAGACCCAGTCGTTCGCGAACGACACATATCTAAGACTAAAATGTGCGCATGGTGGCTTCACTTCTAGCACGGACCTCGAACACTGCCGTCGCAGTGCGTCGACGTAAATTACAAAAAAAAGTCATTCATAGTATCAAGTCACCTGTACAAATAACTTAAAACATTGATTGAGTATACAATTAAGTAGGCTTGCCATTCGTCCCGGTTTTAACAGCATGTCCCGGTGTTCCGGATAGTCATTAATTTTGTCCCGGTTAATGGAAGCCGAACGAAAATAACTTTAATATTGTATTATTCAATAACGAAATATGGAATAACATTGTACATAAATATCATTACATCATTATATGATTAAATAATTAAACGGGATAATTTTTTAAAAGCTTCAGAAACTTTAAACTTAAACTTAAATACTGAAATTGTAAACCAAGATCAGCTTTCTGATGAAGTAGTATTAGTTAAAGAGTTTTGGTTATTTAAAGTTAAAGTATGGAAAGAGGGAGAAATAAAAACTAATAAAAAAATTACAAGTGAAGAAAAATGGGTGCAGCTATTGTCATTTAAAAGAAAAGGATATATTAGTTCCAAATCTAAAATTAATTTTGCAGTATATCTTTTGTATGCCAGGAACTTCTGTTCTAGTAGAAATAATTTTTTCGCTTATGTATAACGCTTGGTCTGACTAAAGGGGAAGGATGAATGAAAATACTGTACAAGGACTAATGGTATGTACAATTAATTTTGGTCTAACTTTTAGGTAATGAATTTTATGAAAAAATTAAGAATAATAAAGTTGTATTGAAAAAAAATCTATTCTACAGAAAAATATCAAAATTAGCTTATAACTTATAAATGTATATTAATGTAGTTCATGTAAAAAAAAATGTATTGATTTTTTAATTTTTTTTTTTTAAAAAAAGGTTAAGTAATAACACGATGTTCCGGTTTGGTGATTTTAAAATTTGGCAACCCTTTGCTTAATCAATGCATAGTATAATATTCTGTAATCATATGGGGTATGGATAGTGATGGGCACTGGGTAAATACCCGATGGGTAAGAAATTTATTTCGGGTAAATACCTGGGTAAATACCCATGACATAAATACCTTTCCAAAATCGGTATTTATTTATTTTTTTCATCGCACCGGCGGCCGTCACACTGCTAAAGTTAGTGTGCTTATGCGGCGACTAGCATGTGCTATAAACAGTGGCGTTTTCTCTGGGTGTGCAAGTTGTGTGTTAACGCCCTATAACATTGATGTCATAACATGTGTATGATATTGTAATTTGTAAATTTGTAATGCATATTACATAGTAGTATAATTTTTATACAAAATCTTAAAATAATTGTCTTGTAGGTACTCTTCAGTCTTCTCTATAAATAAAAATAATTATCAACTAATAAACTATTTTTAACTCGACCATGCGGCATGCACCGTCTGCAGCTACGACGCGCGTAGCGTGATTACGGAATATTATGTATTATGTCGTGTAGGACGTTAATGTTTGGAACATCGACTCATGGTATCCAATATCCCATATTCGTAATTTGTCGTGATACTGTCGGCTAGCTTCGGTGCAATGTTAATACTAAACCAAGTCGTTGAAAATGAAATTAACGACAAGCCGCTAATAGCAGTGGTGGGGATCATCGTTGCTGCACGTCGTATACTCGAACTGCAACGCCGATTGCCGAAAACTTATTGTTTATATTTTTGCATCACTGCATCAGTATTGCACTAGTGTCTAGTACTATTTTTAATTAGTATTTACTATTAAGTTTTATCTTTTATGTATTTTTATTGCAATTGATTGACTCAAGACAGTTACCAGGTATTTTGTATAATAATTTAATTTTATAAATATTTTATGTATTTTTAAAAACTTAAAAAGTATGTAAAATAAATAACTTTAATAATAATATGTTGATATTTGATAAGAATTTATTTTTCTTAAGGGGGGACCCCCCGTCCTAATCAATCACACATTAACGCCTAACACCGAAAGTCAGGAAACGCTACTGGCTATAAATATCTTACTTATCAGTTATCTATAATAATAATCCACACTATTTAGACTATGGCATTATGCGGTACGCCAATAGGTAACAGAATTGATTATAAATACTATAATATAGTATATAGTATATACTATAGTATTTATAATCAATGGTAAGAGTCAACACACTCAACACCACGATTTATTCACGATATGTCGATGTAAGATATAATATTAATATGAAGTTGTCGCCGTTGATAATAATTACGAGTTTACTTTTATAAGGTTATTTTGTTTTCATTGTTTGCGTTTTTGTCTGCAAAACATGCATTGAAATCACGTACTTACGTTTTCAATAAGTTTTATTATAATTTTAGTTTTATTTTATTTAAAAATATAATTATTATGGGAAGAAAACAAGATCTAATCCGTAAATATTTTAAAAAAGTCGGTATTGATGAAAAGTGTCAATCATGTAAGTTTTGTTCAAAAGAATACAATTTAAACGTGAACAAAATGAAATCCCATTTACTTAAATGTCTACAATGCCCAAAAAAACTAAAAAAATTGAAATAAAATAGAAAAAACGCAATTAAAAATAAATACCCAAAATACCGGGTATTTATTTTAAATACCGGGTATTTATTTTAAATACCGGGTAAATACCCTGGTTATTTACCCTAAATTTATTTACCGGGTATTTACCCATCACTAGGTATGGAGCATTGCGTTATGTTGTATTTTCTGTACCGTTATTCACTCGCCACACTATCAGATAGGTAGGTACGTCGGCGGCGGGGAAAACAATGGACGGTGCCTGACCGCTTACCGACAAAAACTGATTTGAAAACTCCGATTACGTTTATATTTTCGAACTATGTACTCGTATATTTATTTTAATTTTCATATGCCTTCTTTATTATGCTTTAATATGTTTCCACAACTATCAAAAAGAACTAATATACGATTTTACTAAAAGAATCGTAATATGTAACATGCATGTATATTTTTTTTATTTTAAATTGATTAATTAAAAAATAAGTTAAAATCATTGTTGTACAATGTATATAAGATAAAAAAGAACCGGATGGGCCTCGCTCTGCTGTACAGTTGGGGGTGGAGTGCACCTCGTTTATAGGATAGGTCATTATAATGGATTTGTTAAATTTGAGTTCAATGATAGGTATCATTGTATACGAATAACGATTCTGAACGGAGATGATATATTTGTCTAGAATATTATACAATGTAATTTATAAATATTGTAATAAGTATATTTTATTTTGAAACGATAAATATATTTTTCAATAAGGATGGGTTGGCAGTTGCATACAGCAACATAGTTTGTCAGTCTACAATATTAAACATTATATTATGTTTTACATGTAATTCTATGTCAATATTCGCTGTTCAAACACTTATAAAAAAAAATTGTGCCTATGGATTTTGATAATATTTGAATGACAATAAGAACTACTTCTGTGGAATCTTCTATTAAATTTTCAAGTATTTTGTAAAAGCCAAACTTTTTTTATCACCGATTATAAAAATAAAATGTAAAAAAATCGAATATTTTAAATGCCTATAAATAGCTTAAAAATCAATATTATATTTTGAAAAAATATGACATAAAGGAAATACTAATCTTAACAGCTGGTAGAAATTTCAAAAATCTGCGAATTATACTTATTGAATTATAACAAATATTAAAAATCGTTTGAGAATAAATCGCTATTTTATGCAATTTCGTAAATATTTAAATTTCAAACAGTCATAAAAATTTTTCCTCTAAGTACGGTATAAATTTTTTTAAAGATTTTTGAAGAGTAGCTTATAGATAACCTAGTGTTAAAATTTTGAACCTTAAGTATGAACAGAAAAAATTTTATGAATTTTTATCTACAAAATAACTTGCAATTTTTCTCAATTTTTACATATTTCGTATAAATTGGAACTTTGAGCACTTTTTAAAAAAAATTGTGACTTACGATTTTAGATTTTTTTTTATCAGTTAAGGAACAACTTATAAGAAACCTTGTATTAAATTTTCAAGATTTTCTGGCCGGCCAAATTTTATCGTTATTTTAAAAAAAAATACTTAAAAAAATTGAAAATTTCATTTCTATAAATAGCTCAATAAAAGTCAAAATACTTTGAAAATTTAACGGTGTATAGAGAACGCTAATCTAAACATTTGGTGAAAATTTCAAGTATTTACATCGATTAGTTTTTGAGTTATAGCAAAATAAAAAATTTGATTATGTCGAAAACTGGTTTTGCGTAAAAACTCCCGTTTTTCCCTTATTTTTTTAGGGTTTTTCCCGTCGCATTTAAAAAAATATTGAAAATTTTTTACTTTTGACCCCCCAAAGTACCAACTAGATTCACTTTCCTTTCATAAAAGTTGCTACTTAAGGAAATCGAAGCATTTTTACTGCCAAAAAAGGTGTCGTCAGACACAAAAATAAAAAAAAAAACACACATCATTGTAAAACCAATAGATTCCATCACTCCGTTCAGAATCTAAAATCCATATTGTTAAATTTTAATGTAAATATTCAGCTTATGTTTCAAGTACCAAAGATCAATATTTTTAGATATCAAAATAACTAATATCGTGCTATCAAATTTCGTATAATTAAACGAATTTAATATAACTACAAATATAATGCAGATTTTTATAATTTTTGTCATATTTAATTTAAATTTAAAATTCAAAAATTATAACTAAAAATGTTTAATATATTTCCATAGAAGCAGTGGCTATCCCATGCTTCAGCAACACATACAAAAGTTAATAGGTGGGTGGGTGGTTGGGTTTTGGGTGATTATTGTTGAAAACAGAAGTAATAATACAAGAAAAATTATGATATTTAAGTGTTATTAGTTACTTTTCAATACCTTCACATTTAGATGTACAAAATAGTGTAAAAATATACCTGATAATGACTTAATTATAAACACAGCTCGGGACTGTATGTGATTAAAATCTTAAAAATGCGTAATTTGCGTTACGTTTCTACCCAACTCTGCTGACTACTGAATACAATTTCTATAAGAATGCTTTTATTTATGTACCTATTACTATGTTATTCTTAATTTTAATTTTAATTATTTTATGATGTTACATTTTTATTTTAAAACTATTTGTAAAATATGATTAATAACTATTTATTATCAATTTTTTAATTAATCTTATTAATTTATGAAAGTAAGACTATAAATTTCTTATATTTTATAAAAAAAATTGCAATTTAAAAATAATTGGCTTCCAAAATTGTATTGATGTATAGTAAATTGTGCTTATAATGTACTATTGTTTATTATAATTGATTTTTTTTTTCTATTTAAAGAAAAAAAAAATTACAATTGGTATTTATTTGTTAATTTAGTCTAGGATCAAACAAACAAAAAAAAAAAAACAGGTATTTATTGTAAGGTTCAATGAAAGTGGGTGGGTATTCAGAAATAATATCTTCAGCAACACATGCATTTAGGATAACTGTCATTGCATAGAAGTATGGCCTAATATAGAAAGAGTCTGAGATTTAAAATGTTTAGGCATTAAAATCAAAAATTAAAAACATTATTAAACTTATAACCCATAAAATTTAAAAAAAAATTGTTTTTTCTAATAATAAAAAAATACAAAAATGGTTTCATTTTTAAATATTTGGTAGGATTTAAAATATTACTATTATTGATATTATATTAATACTTAAAATTACTGTGTTTTCTGAGAGCGGTTTCACCTGTTTATCATTAATAAATAAAATAAATGTCCTCAGTAAATCTTAGGGGAATTCATATGTTGTATTTAAAATATAGGTTTTTTTTTGTGTTAGTGTTAAGAAATATTTAAAAAGCAGGTGCTGCGCTAAACCGGTTATACGATTAGTTACACAAGCAACTGCATTATTTTCCTCAGATTTATTTAGTATAATCTCTGACAATTTATATGAAGGATCGAAACATCATCTGCTTAGAAACAAAATATTATATATCTTCTTCTTTTTCTTTTGCCTCGCCTTCCTCCCAACTATTTGGGGTCGGCCACCCTTGTCCTACACCTCCACTTTACTCGGTCAATCACATCTCTGCACACACCGACAGCCTTCATGTCATTCTCCAAAGTCTCCAACAATCTCTTTTTTGGTCTTCCTCTTCCTCTTTTCTCTTCAACGTCCATCTTCAACGCAAATTTCCGCATTTAAATTATTGTAATTATATACTGTATTGTATAATTTAAATAATTAACCCATTTTCTTGTATCACTAATTTTTTTTAATAATTGTCATATCTGTTGAATTAAGGCAATACTAATAATAATAATAATATTCACAATGATTTATAAATTAATACAAAATAATTAATCCCCAAAATTAAAAAAAATAACAAAATATTGCAAATTTGGTTAAAAAATGTTTATTTTTTATGTTAAATTCAGATGTGATATTAATATATTCTACTAAATTATCATTAAAAATAAACATAAACCGATAAAATCATAGGATAAAAATTTTTATTTATGATTCTTTCAGTTTTATTTAAGCTAAAAATTAATTCGATATCGAATTTAACAATGGTAACCTAATAGCTATTGTATTATTCAGAAATTTGATGTGAAAATAGCTAATGTTCATATTTTAAGGAACAATGATTGTATTAATTTAATTTTCAACTAAAAAATAGTTTTTTTATTACATATAGTATTTATTCATTTTATATTTTCTAACGTGTCTTTCAATTTATATCAAGAAACATACTCACTCATAGATTTATAGGTAAGAGTAATATTTTTTACAATAAATTATATATAATCAGGGTCATATTCAGATCGGATTTCTCTGGTCATATGTCGATGGTCTGGCCCTAAGCCTATTTTTAAAGTATCTAGGGTGTTTTTTTTTTATTTGTAACCGTAAGAAATATAAAAAAATTAAAAATATATTAAAATTAATGTTATTATGAGAACATAATATAACATATTAAAATAGTACGTTTACAATTATATTTGTTGTCAAAACCATTTAATTATCTGTTTTCATGTGCAATTAGACAAATTTTTCGTTTAAAAATCAGGCTTATCCGAAAAAATAAAAGGATTAGGAAGATTTAGTTTTTCCGGGACATGGTAAAGCTGAGTACGGTCCTGAATATAATACATATATATAAATCAAGCAGATCAAATTAAAATATTTAAAAACTAATTATACAGTTGATGGAATGTAATATCGATAAAATTTTTAACTAAAATTATCTTCCATAATCCATACTCATTTTTTTTTTTTAGTATAAAGATAAACCCTCGGCATCAGGGCCATTGGGTAATAAAATTATTACAAAAAGTTATGTATTAGGAGGCTAAGAAAAATAAAAGAAAAACGTAACATATTTAGTATATTATACAATGAAAAGTAGATTCTTGAGATTAAATTAGTTTGAGCAGTCCAGTTTGTTGAAGGAAGGAGATTATGTTGGAGAGAGGTAGGTTGGGTCCCAGGCATTCAAATAGGTCTTCCGATAATTGGTTGTGGTCCCTTGCGTCGCGATATGTGTTACACTTGGTAAAGATGTGTTTGATTGTAAGGATGACACCGCAGGACTGGCATATGGGGGGCTCTCGTGTCATTAGGAATCCGTGGGTAAGTCTGGTGTGACCTATTCTGAGTCTTTGATGGTGGTTTCTATTTTTCGGTTTTTATGATTATTCGGCCAATGTTGGGTTGATTGCTTTATTTCATTAAGTTTAGTTTTTTGTTCTGACCAGAGGTTTTGCCAGGATTGTGCTGATGTTCGTTTAATTATCCATATACTCATTTTTCTCGTAATAAGTAAATAAATAAATTTATATTTTTCATTACAATGTAAACTCGAGGGTCTTCTTTTGGTGAACCATAAAGATAGAAAGATAAGTGACTTTGATTCATTAACTTAAATTTTATGTACCAGTACATGATTGAAGTCAGTTCTCAAATGTCTCATCTCACCTTTCATCGTGCACGCTTCATTTCGTTTCGGTTTTTTGGCATACGTCAAAAGGTACGGGATACGAGGCAAGGAATATCAACTACACTCACGTGCACCTTGCAACACATTAGTATTTATTATCAGTAGTATTTGTATTGGTCTTATATTTTTTTGGATTAATTAATATTTTAATAACGTATTTTTTTATTATTTTTTTAAAAAAAATTACTGCACAAACGAAATATCAATACAATTTATGAAGCAGTATCAATATCAACCCATTTTATATATTTATCACATTTTATGTGGAGTAGAAAGATGAGGCAAAAACGAATAATGCTTAGACCAAAATTATTAAAAATTTGAATATTACCTATTCGACTAATAAAATATTAAAATGTTGATTTAAAGTACACGTATTTTGAAATTTGGTGCTATATGAAATTAAATTTTAAAATGTAAACGCATCTCTGACCCACACCCTGTATTTAATGAAATATTGAAAAAAAAAGTATTTTTACCAAATGCAATCAATATTTAGGATCTTTTGTTCAAAAGGACGGGGGCTTTGACATTGATGTAAGACATAGGATTAAGTGTGGATGGATGAAATGGAGAGAAGCATCGGGCGTGTTATGCGATAAGAGAATTCCAATTAGGCTGAAAGGTAAATTTTATAAAAGTGTAGTGAGACCAACTATGCTGTATGGTTCAGAGTGTTGGGCGGTTAACAGGAGAATAGAACAAAATATGAGAATGCTTAGATGGTTGAGTGGAGTGACAAGAGAAGATAGAATAAGGAATGAATACGTGAGAGGTAGTGTTGGTGTAGCGCCAATTGTGGACAAGATGAAAGAAAATAGGCTGAGATGGTTTGGGCATGTGATGAGGCGAGAGGAAACGAATGCAGTAAGAGTGGTTATGAAGATGGACGTTGAAGGGAAAAGAGGAAGAGGAAGACCAAAAAAGAGATGGTTGGAGACTTTGGAGAATGACATGAGGGCTGTCGGTGTGTGCAGAGGAGATTTGATTGACCGAGTAAAGTGGAGGTGTAGGACAAGGGTGGCCGACCCCAAATAGTTGGGAGGAAGGCGAAGTAGAAGAAGAAGAAGAAGAAGAAGACCAAATGCAATCAGTTGCTTGTAGATTTCCGTATTACGTACAATTCCTTAACCGTCATCAGCGAATGTATCGTAGGCACGCCGTAATCGTTAAAACGTCGCTAAAAAACAAAACCACTGACTTCTGAGACAATTAACAGGTAGTTAGGGTGAGGGTAGTAACGTACATCATACACCACGTTGCGGTTGAGTGTACTCAGACAACTTTAGTAAATCGTGGGTCGGTTACAACAACGCCGAACGCTTTTACCAGTGCTTCTCAAACTTTTTTATCATAGTCCCTCTAAATTTAATATACAACTGTCAAGGCTTCCTTAATCAAAATCATCAAATATTTTTTCTTAGTTATATATTAAAATTACATGTGCTATTCCATACAACTTAACTATTAATAAGTACACTAAACAATTTTTATTTTAATACACTTTTGAAAAATTGTAGTATAGTATTAATCTGTATTTATTTATTTATTTATTTAAATAATTTAACGGGTTGTAACCCAATTACATGATAGGTAGATAAATAATGCACAGTTGTATAGATGGTAGGTAATAAATTACATGATTCATAAAAATATGGAAACAGAAAATAAGAGTTAAACTATATAAGTGTTAAAATAAAATAAAATACAAAGGTTGAACTTAATATAAAACTGTAAGATCTAATAATAATGTAATTGTTACTTAAATATGGTATTCTAAATATTGCTTAAAGCTATATAATGAATGAAAAGAAAATAAGTCTATGTTATAACTATTGGATAATTGTATTATACTGTAAATCGGACTATTCATTGCATAATTTATTCGCTGGTTGGGGTATAGAATGTAATGTGTGATCTGGTATGACGTTGCGGAACTAAAAAGGACAAACGGCTAAGTACTTCAGGACAATTGATATTATTATGAACAACATTATATAAAAACATGTATACATGCATATATTAAGGTTTGAAGAAAATATCTTATTTAAAATAAATATTCATGGCCCTCTAGTTATATAATTATATAACTCCCAACTTGAGAAGTTCTGGGTTGATAAACGTGACCGGGACTAAGGACAACATTCCTACGACTAGTGGTGGGCAGTATGGATTATTTGAAAAATTTGATTCGTTTAGATCGGATCGTTCAGAACATCCCTTCGTATGATTCGTTCATTTAATAATGAACTGGTTAAAACAAACGTGCATTGGATCGATCGTTTTCGTTAATTCTGTAAAATTTCGTGTATTAGAACGAATTGAATTGATATAAAATACAATCAGTGGTGTAATCAGAAATTGATCAAGGAGTGAGGGTTGTTAAATATATATAACATCAATTTTCCGTGGTAATAAATGTTATATATTACAACAGATACTATCTTAATAATATTTTTCTTGCATTTTTGAGAATTTATTTCATCTGTTGACGAATATGTTTTCATTTATTTTTCATAAAAACAAGTTTAAACGTGTCATATGCAATCGTAATGCACTTGTTATTTTTTAATCTATTGCCTATTCCTATAAATATTTTTTTGATAAGACAAAATAATGACATAATATATCTTTTAAATTGGTCTATTTTGACTATGCGTCTTATTATTATTATTATATTTCAAAACTATAATAATCAAATATTATAACTATTTATCATATAGTAAAATATAACAATATTATACTAAATTGATAAGTTACCTACTAGTCATATATAAGACTAGTATAACACATTTAATTCGATTTCAGTTTTGCCTAAAATGAGTACGGACTAATATTATTTTAAATATTAATAATGTGCCATATTATCAAAAATCGTATGAAATGAGATACGACATATTTCATATTTTCATGAACAAAATTTGAATAACCGAGTTACGACCATGTTACTATTTTATTTCTAACCTCTTTGAAATTAAATAATGATAAGATGTAATTTTATCAAAAGATCCGTTATTTTTCCCTGCTTTTTTTTATGTATAAAACGCAAAATCGATTTTTCTTGAGATACGACTTGTTACTTGCCCAACGACGATATGTAAAATTTATTTTAATGAAACCTATGTTATTTACTAACTTTACCAATACCTTTTGCCTCACATCCTTCTACATTAGGTATTGCATGATATTCTCATGTATAAATATTATAAAAAAATGTGTACTAGTTGCTTTAAAAATAAATATAATATTGATTTTTTTATTTCCTTAGATAACCAAGTTTTAATGATTATATATTTTAGTAAATTAGTAGGTTTTACCTGATAACGTACCCTAAGTATTATGTTTAATAATATAGGTAAAGGATAACTATGTTACATTCTTTGATTATAGTTTTATGGGTTAGAAAGCCTGTCCTTTTAAAACTATGATATTAGTAAAACATATCCGGCCAGGGATAGCCAAACTTTTTTAGATAAAAACTAAAGAAATCACTGACATCAGTGTAAATTTAAATTACAATTATTATTATTCATTTAAATTGTAATGACAAATGTATTAAGTAAAAATTATAACAAATTAGCAAATAATGAAGACTAATTTTCAAATCGTACGTGATTGTCTGGTAACCCTTGTTTTTTCCATATAGTAATTAAACTGTTTATATATTATAATATGAGATAATATGTTGTTGCGACAATGGGCCTTAAAAGCCTGTAAAAAGCCAAAGAAGAAGAAGAAGAAGTAGATATTTTACTGCGTAAGTAAAGATTATTTGAAATTATCGTACTTAAACTAATTATTTTGAGTAAAGAATGATTTTAATAATATTGAAAGATATTTCTTCAATTATTCGATTCACTGAAACGATTCATTTAAATGAACCGATTAAGTTAGTTCAGTGTTGAAAAATAAATAGGTTCATTGGTAACACTGATTATTTTACAGAATCGAAAGTCAAAGAAGATTTAAAAATACAATGGTCCAATGTATTCCGTGATTCAATTCTATTTTACACAAAATATATTACATCATATGGTGCACTTTCTAACTACATATGCTGCAATGTAAATTCCTGCCAACACGACTATATACAGTGTTACCAATCAGTGTCACTGCATTGAATATAGCACGGTCTTAGAAGATAAGGTCTGACATCTTTTCCCCCGGTGACTCCTTATAATGCGTCCACTTAACTCGGCAAAAAACATTTCTAATATTGACTATCATTTAAGAGCGCTTATGGCATAGAGTAATACTACTCTATGGCTTATGGTCATTGATATTAAACTAATGTTTAAATTAAAAGTAGTTAAAAACTATGTTTAATATCTATGTTTATGGTTAGACTTTTTAGAGGTTAGGAAATAATTGATAAATACAAAAAATATCGCTAAAATTTGAAAAAAAAAAAAAATATATTAATATAAAATTTAATTATTTTTAAATGTATTAGTTATTAATTACATTAACATTATATTTACTACAGTATAACTTCCGTTAACGGTCACCTCTATGTAACGGTAATATTTTTTGGTCCAGTCAAGTTTTATGAGAAAAATACATTGATACCTCTATACAATGGGCACTCTAAGTAACGATCACAGTATAAGTATCCAAAATGGAAAAATTACAAACCATTTTCTAACTAATTACGGCAGTTTTAACGACGTACGGCACCTTTGTATTTATATATCTTGGTTGGTTATCTTGTCAAATAGTTTATAACAAGGTGGATATATAGAGGTGTAAACACTTACTATATTGTACCATTATGATAGTGGGCCGAAAAAAGTACACCACTTGTAACTGCCACTGGGAGCGCTAACTACCCGATGAGGGCTCAAAACTACTACAGTTTCTATGGCACGTAATGCATTTTAGCATTTATTTTGCTTAATATTTAGTATATTTAGGATTTACAAAGGCTATGGACTTCGTGCCATAATATAATTCATGATAAAATATATATATAAATAATCTTTAATAATCTATCGGCTCGTGGAATTTTTAAATTCCAAGTATCAATCATGTTCTAAAAAGTAATGAATTGAGTATTTACCCTATACAAGAAACGTTCCATATTATTTACACTAAAAAATCACTCAACATTTAATCCAAATTTAAGTAAACGTGAATCTATAAGATATGATCTAAACATCAATTATAATAAAAAAAGGTGTTAGTCAGAAATTTGTAGACTATTTAGGACATACATATTTTAATTATCTAATAATTTTAAGAAGTATCTTAGAGTAAATAATAATATTAATATACATAAATCTTTTTATATCTAGATTGTAAACTTCAGTAACTAATTTATATTTTTTTAATTATTACAATATACCTAGTATATTGTATTTTTGTTATCTTTGTAATTTTTAAATAGTGTGATCTAAAAAAAATAACTTGCTACCTTCAACTCAAGATTTGCTTAAAGAAGATAGTTAAAACAAATTGTTTTCAATATACTTGTACTTTTATTTGTATTATTTAATTTTAATACATTGTTTTTTTAGTAAAAAAAAAAAAATGTATGAATTGTTCATTGAACATACATAATAATATAATAATTAATAGGTAATTATTAATTAGTTTAAGAAATATCTACCTCTGGTGGATGAAATACTGAAGGCAGTTTTATTCTCTGCTCTTTATAAGTTTGATTCTGTATGGGTAACCCAGAGTTACACCCTGGCACAGAACACTTTAGAGGCATAATTGATATATCAAAAAAAATTTTAATTGTACAGAAATTAAAAGCAATATGTTTTAAGGCACTTAAATTAATAACTTCAGAAAGAGTACACTTGTATAATAAGATGTCAATACTGTTATTATACACATCAATTTAATAGATATTTCTATTGAGTAATAATATTTTAAATATATATAGTAATACTTAGTATTTAAAATATATATTTTAGTAATACCTAGTATTTTCAATATTATGCCATACATAGAATTATTCTATTTTTTTTTTAGTTATTATAAGGACAATATACTTTTACAAAAATAAACATATCATGACAAAGAGACTAAGGATAGGTAGCAAATCAAGGAAATATTAAATTAGCCATTACTTTAATTTATATTTAATATGAAAATGGTTACAATAAATAGTAATTTTTAATTATAACACAAGCAGGCAGCATGTCTATATCTGCTTCACAAAACACTATTTCCCTCAAAAAATGCGGGTAATTAACAATAATTGTATTATTGAAGATAGATTTTTGTTAATTAAAATCCATCTAAGTTACTCATTATTTAAATTTAATTCAAATATCACATTTGTAAGGCTTTGCAAGCATCGTGCATCATATTTGTGTTTAGGAATATTAACATTTTGAGCCTTCATTGGGTAGGCAGCGCTCCCGGTGGAAATCACAAGTGGTGTACATTTTTCAATCAATTTATTATCAAGGTGTTCACACCTCTATATATCCACCTTGGTTTATAACTTATCGAGCTTTTCGATAACGCGATAAATGCGGTGGGTCTGTGTATTTTATCATGTTTTATAAATGTTCATTGTCAATTGAAAGATTTCCAAAGTGCGTAGTTCCGATGACCTCCAAACAAAAACACCTAACTATTGCGGAAAAAATTAAACTGTTAGGTTTTTACGAAAAAGAAAATATAAGTGCACGTGTTCTTGCAGATAAATTTAGAATGCGGAGAAACAAAGCTACCGATTTAATTAAAAATAAAAGATATGGGTTTAAAATTATGGAAATTCAGCGGAACTGATGATTTGAAAACAATAAAACGTCGTAAAACCGAATCAATAAATGTCAATGATATTGTGTATGAATGATTTTGTGCAGCTCGCGCTAAAAATATTCCAATCAGTGGTCCAATACTCAAAGAAAAGGCATTACAAGTAAGCAAAGAATTTGAAATTGAAAATTTTAAAGCATCAAATGGTTGGCTTGATAAATTTAAATCACGTTACAATAATTATTTTAAAGTTATTTGCGGTGAAAGTAAATCAGTTGATACGGATACAGTAGACGAATGGCGTATAAAAGTCAAAAAAATAATTTCTTCTTATGAGCCCCGAAATATTTTTAATGCGGATGAAACAGGATTGTTTTATAAAATTCTGCCAAATAAAACATTAAGTTTTAAAAATGATATTTGTACTTCTGGGAAAAAGTCTAAATATAGATTATCAGTCTTGTTATTTGTTAGTTTATTAGGTTTGAAAACCTCTAATAATAGGCAAGTTTAAAAAACCCCTTTATTTTAAAAATGTAGACATAAAACATCTTCATTTACACTATGAGGCAAATAAGATAACATGGATGACGCGGTGTATAATGACTAAGTGGTTAATGTCGTTCGACGAAAAAATGAAAAAACAAAAAACGTAAAATTATTTTGTTTTTAGATAATGCCACATCACAATTTAATTTAAAATTACAAAATATAAATTTCATATTTTTATCACCAAATACAACGTCACACTGTTAGCCTCTAGATCAAGGTACAATTAAAAATTTTAAAGTTATTTATCGACAAATGATACTTAGGCGTATATAACACAGATCAATGTAACGAAAGGTGCTGACACTCGCGAAAAGTATTATTGTTTAAAGGTGCAATTCCTATGCACGCGTCTGTAGACGCGCCGCGGCGCGACGTGATTCAAATTTCAGCCGCGCTGTCGATTTTCTGGACGCGCGGCTAGAGTACAGATTCTTTATGAGCGTGACTCTAGCCGCGCCGCACCGGACCACGGCGATCCAGTTGTAGAAAATCTGTGTGAGCTACTACACGTATTTTGCTACAAAAGTTATCTGTTTCTTTTTCAAAATGTCTTTAAGCAAAAAACAAAAATTAATTTTAAATCTTCTTCTTTTGCAAGAAATAGACGAAGAACAATCAATTATTAATATGATAGTGTTTAAAAAACCCAACAAGGTACATGAGATGTTTTTAGCTAGGAATTCAATATTCTCGTTAAAAAACATTTGTGAATAGATGAGAGCAAATTTAGGGAGTTTTTTAGATTAAGTTGGGATCAATTCACGTACGTCTTAAATATATTAGAGGACGATATTATAACTAGTCCAATTATTAAATTTCCTAAGTCAATATCTGCAGCCGAAAAATTAGCACGAAACGAAAAAAAATGTATGTGTTATATTATATATGCTCTATGATATGATATATATGCATACACAGCCGCGCGCGTCCGCGATTTGACACATCTCGGAGCAGTCGCCAATTCGCAGTCGCAGCCACGCGCAACCGTCGCGCGCTGTAGTGGCTGTTAAAGGAATCGGTTCCATCTATCAACGAGTAAACTAGTGCGACGCGGCTGAAATTTGAATCGAAATTAATTTCGAAAAAATGTGTTCACAAAATAAAAATTTAAAACAATCACACAATTTTTTTTAATTTTAATATATTTATTCATTACCTAATACCTACACATTATTTTAACTTTTCAATGTTGTATATGTCATTAATAATTTTTTTTTGTATTATAATATAATTTGTTTTATTTATTTTTTTCAAATTTATGTGCACTCTATGTAGCAGTCACCTTAAAATATTGCAATTTTTTAAAGGTCACCTCTAAATAGCGGTCATTATTTTCGGTTCCTTCGGTGATCGCTATTTGGAAGTTTTACTGTACTACTAATATAAAAATAACAAGATAAATAAAATAAATTAATCATCCATTTGTTTGTAGAATATTTCTATATCATACTTTAAATAGAATGATACTTAAAAACTCTTATTTGAAAAATTAATTACTTTGAAATTAAACTTAAACTTGCCCCCAAATTAGCATAGATATTTAATTATTGGTGAAATTATAATTCTATTTGTTGTTATGTATTATGTTAGAATGCGGATGCAACAACTTTTATTTCAGGAAAATAGAAATAAAAAGAAATAGCAAAGTTTTGCATGCAAAACTTAACATTTAATTTAGTTATATTTTTATGTTATACGTAGATAATTTATATTTAATAAATATTTTTAAAGAATAAAATAGGTCATAGGTAAATCCTAGATGTTGAATATTAAAATAATAATAATGTTAAAAATGTATGTTAAAAAGATTGGGATATTTACTTGATTCAAATTTAAACACTATAAAATAGCATTCATTACATAAATTTAAAAACATCTAACCAGCAGCGCTTTCACAAGAGTGGGTCAGCAGCGAAAATGTTTTAGATGTGTAAGCGGAACGCTGATTAAGTAAAGTTGTCGAACCTTACCTTCTAAGACCGTAAAATATATTATGGATTGTTTACAATTTCAGAAAATGCTACAATTACTACGCCGCGCTGTTCGATTGAATTAATTTTTATGTACAATGTAGTAGGAATGTGTAGTTCATGCTTGTCATCTCAAAGAGTCGACTCTTTATAATGAACTGATGAGTTGAATCAGGGGCGTAGCCAGGGGGGGGTGTTACAGGTGTAGTAACACCACCCTTCCAGCAGAAGTATACTTATGTCTTATAAGATAAAGTTGCATCATTTACCATTTATTTATCAAAACGAAAATAATAATAATTATTTCGATAACAATAATGTAAAGCAATAAAAAAGGACCCGATATTAATTATAATTTTAAACAGTTTTAGATTCTGTTCGGAGTAATGGAATCTATTGGTTTTACAATGATGTGTGTTTTTTTTTTTTTATTTTATTTTTTATTTTTTTAGATTCTGAACGGAGTGAAGAATGTATTGATTTTACAATGATGTGTGTTTTTTTTTTTTTTTTTTTTAGATTCTGAACGGAGTGATGGAATCTATTGGTTTTACAATGATGTGTGTTTTTTTTTTTATTTTTGTGTCTGACGACACCTTTTTTGGCAGTAAAAATGCTTCGATTTCCTTAAGTAGCAACTTTTATGAAAGGAAAGTGAATCTAGTTGGTACTTTGGGGGGTCAAAAGTAAAAAATTTTCAATATTTTTTTAAATGCGACGGGAAAAACCCTAAAAAAATAAGGGAAAAACGGGAGTTTTTACGCAAAACCAGTTTTCGACATAATCAAATTTTTTATTTTGCTATAACTCAAAAACTAATCTATGTAAATACTTGAAATTTTCACCAAATGTTTAGATTAGCGTTCTCTATACACCATTAAATTTTCAAAGTATTTTGACTTTTATGAAGCTATTTATAGACAATTGAAATTTTCAATATTTTTAAGTATTTTTTTTTTAAATAACGATAAAATTTTTTTGGCTGCCTAGAAAATCTTGAAAATTTAATACAAGGTTTCTTATAAGTTGTTCCTTAACTGATAAAAAAAAATCTAAAATCGTAAGTCACAATTTTTTTTTATAAGTGCTCAAAGTTCCAATTTATACGAAATATGTAAAAATCACGATAATTTGCAAGTTATTTTGTAGATAAAAATTCATAAAATTTTTTCTGTTCATACTTAAGGTTCAAAATTTTAACACGAGGTTATGTATAAGCTACTCTTCAAAAATCTTTAAAAAAATTTCTACCGGAATTAGAGGAAAAAATTTTATGACTGTTTGAAATTTAAATATTTACGAAATTGCATAAAATAGCGATTTATTCTCAAACGATTTTAAATATTTTTTATAATTCAAAAAGTATAAGTCGCAGATTTTTGAAATTTCTACCAGCTGTTAAGATTGGTATTTCCTTTATGTCATATTTTTTTCAAAATATATTGATTTTTAAGCCACTTATAGGCATTTAAAATATTCGATTTTTTTACATTTTTTTTTTATAATCGGTGATAAAAAAAATTTGGCTCGTACAAAATACTTGAAAATTTAATAGAAGATTCCACAGAAGTAGTTCTTAAAGTCATTCAAAAATTATTAAAATCCATAGGCACAATTTTTTTTTATAAGCGTTTGAACAGCGAATATTGACAATAAATTACATGTAAAATATAATATACTGTATAATATTCTAGACTGACAAAGATATCGGTTTTTTTTAAAATGCTCTAACTCAAAAATGAAAAACCGCAACAACTAGAAATTTTCACCAAATCTTTATATTGACGTTCTCTATACATGGTTAAGATTTCAAAGTATTTTGACATATTTTGACTTATTTATAGACAATTTAAATTTTCGATTTTTGTTAAATTTTTGTTTTTAAACATCTATAAAATTTAATTGATTGAGCGAAAACTCTTGAAAATTTTATACTAGGTTTATAATAAGTTAAACTTATCGTAACTAAAAAATATCGGTGATCGGTTCTCTCAATTTTTTTTTATAAGCCCTTAATTCTCAAATTTGTATAAAATGTGTAAAAATCACGATAATTTGCAAGTTATTTTGTAGATAAAAATTCATAAAATTTTTTTTGTTCATACTTAAGGTTCAAAATTTTAACACTAGGTTATCTATAAGCTACTCTTCAAAAATCTTTAAAAAAATTTCTACCGGAATTAGAGGAAAAAATTGTATGACTGTTTGAAATTTAAATATTTACGAAATTGCATAAAATAGCGATTTATTCTCAGACGATTTTAAATATTTGTTATAATTCAAAAAGTATAAGTCGCAGATTTTTGAAATTTCTACCAGCTGTTAAGATTGGTATTTCTTTTATGCAATATGTTTTTCAAGATATTGTATTGATTTTTAAGCCACTTATAGTCATTTAAAATATTCGATTTTTTTACATTTTATTTTTATAATCGGTGATAAAAAAAATTTTGCTTCTACAAAATACTTGAAAATTTAATCGAAGATTCCACAGAAGTAGTTCTTAATGTCATTTAAAAATTATTAAAATCCATAGGCACAATTTTTTTTTTATAAGCGTTTGAACATCGAATATTGACATAAAATTACATGTAAAATATAATATAATGTAGAATGTTCTAGACTGACAAATGATATCGGTTTTTTTAAAATGCCCTAACTCAAAAACGAAAAACCGCAACAACTTGAAATTATCATTAAATCTTTATATTGACGTTTTCTATACATGGTTAAAATTTCAAAGTATTTTGACATATTTTGACTTATTTATAGACAATTTAAATTTTCGGTTTTTCTAAATTTTTCGTTTAAAAATAAAATATACTTATATAATATTTATAAATAACATTGTATTATATTCTAGACTAACATATGAACTCCGTTCAGAATCGTTATTCGTATACAATGATATCTATCATTGCATTCAAATTTAACAAATCCATTATAATGACCTATCCTATGAAGAGTCGCACTTCACCCCCAAGTGTACAGCAGAGCGAGGCCTATCCGGTTCTTTTTTTTTTCTTTTATTTATAATTATAATATATAAGATAAAAAATTTTAAATTTTAATAAGTTCTCATAAACCATTATCTATTCACTTGTAATGCGTTTTTACAAAAATATAGGTAAATGCATAGTTTTATGCGTATAATTTTGTCAATTAATTTTAAATAACACCTCCCCTTTGAAATTCCTAGCTACGCGCCTGAGTTGAATCAGTGTTTCAAGAATCGGTGACTAAGTGACTCAGTTCAAACATTTTACCAAATTCAATTAACGAATCAGTATCAAACGAATCAACAAAATTATGGAACGTGCAAGCATCAGTTCATACAAAGCAATATTCATAATAATAATAAAAATAATATTTACATTGAATCTAAAATATAAATAAAACATGTGGTAAAAACATTTTGTCAACAAAAATATGGTAAAATTGTTTAAAAAGTTCAGTTTTTTTTACAGTTTTGACATAGATCTTATCCTCTCCACAACTTGAACATCCCTTAGGGACCCCTGCTAAATACACCATTGGGGCTACATTTTTAAGTTCATAATATTTATACAAATAACTTTAATCGTTAAAATATGTGATAACAACTTGACAGTTAATACACAAACTTAAACTAAATCAGTAGATATTTTCATCAGTATGATAATAATTTCGATTCAATTAAATTTAATTAAACTAAAATTATATTTAATCAATTCGAATTTAATTAATGAATCGATTAAATATTCTAAACCAAATTAAAGGAATCGATTTTAGGAGAATTGAAAATCAGGAGAACTAAATCATATTTCTATTCTCTATTTGATAATATGATGAGAATTGAATCTTTTAACTCAGTTCATTTTAATGAATTAAATCAGTGAGTCGACTCTCAACTTTTCAAACTCATTTTGTTTGAGTCCTAATCAAATTTCGAATAATAATTCTCGACTCTCGGAATTTGGAATATCAGGTTGACTCGCAAGTTCATAGTTTTAAATAAAGTAGTCCATATTTTATTGTTCACTCGAATCGTTTTCAGGAACAAACTCGAGTTGGGTCCCAGATTTCAAAAACAGCATGAGTTGGGTCCCGGTATACTTTATGTAATACACGAGTTGGATCCCGGTATATTATATAGAGCAGCGTTTCCCAAACCATGGGTTGCGACCCATTATTGGGTCGCGAAAGTTTTAAGATGGGTCGCGACACGTGGTTACGATTACAGTTATTTTAGCCGTAAATTGATAAATGCTTATGTTATATTTTATTTCATACTCTATATTAATAATGTGAAGTCTAAATATTGTAGAATAAATGACGTAAAGTTATTACGATTATGGAATATTTCTTATCTATCCGTAAAAAACAGCATCCAGAATCAAAATTCACACTAAATTCAGCAATTTTCTATTACACTAATTTTCTTATTATTTATTTTATTTATTTATTAAATTATTATTATTCAGTATATTGTATTTTATAAAAAATTCAATGATAAAATAGATTATAATAAAAATCTTATTTATTTACAGCATACTTTTATTTTTAGCGAGGGGTCGCGTACCTAATAAAGATTAAATTTATGGGTCGCCATTGCAAAAAGGTTGGGAAACGCTGATATAGAGTACACGAGTTGGGTCTTGGTATATTCTATAAAGTACATGAGTTGGGACTAGCCTATTTGCGTTACCCAGGAGACAGGAAAATTAAGTAATAAAGTAATAAGTAATAAATATTTGTACTAAAATAAATATAAGCTAGGGAATAAATTTAAATGACACTTTTTTTTACAAAATTTAACCGCGTCAATTCTCCACTAGTAAAAGAAAGCATCTTTTCTCTTAAAAAATGTTCTTCTTCTAAGGGATTTTTTGACTTCAGCTGTGTGGCTGAGCTCCGAAGTGATACATAGATTTCACTCTGAATTCCAAGTAACATTTCTATTAAAACAAAAATGTTAGGGTGAGCTGCACTGATACTAGCATTAAATTTTGCATGATAACTTTCACAACTATTTGTGGGTGCGATTTTTGGTTGCTGCAAACTCGGCCCAAATATTATACTACGTCATATTATACGTCTTACTTTCTTATTAAAAGAATATAATAATAATATATATATATATTACCGTGGACCCAATTCGAATATTGTAAAATAATACCGCGGACCCAATTCGAGTATTTTAAAATAATACCGCGGACCCAACTCGTGTTTTTTTAAGGGATCAAATATCTCGGGACCCAACTCGCGTTTTCGCGTTTTCGTTTTCAGCCTATCGCAATCTCAAATTAGAAAATTAATTACGATTATTCATTGTTATGGATTTTTACTTGGAAATCATGTTTTAAATATACAATATAATTTATAACATTTCACTACATGGGCACCTAATAATATAATACGTTTATATTTACAAATTACAATAGACATTATACGACCAGACACCCTATCCCGTATCATAATCCACAGATAACATTTTAATTTTTTTATTTATTTATTTTTTTTAAATTTGCTTTTAATTAACATTTTAATTAACATTTTATTTTATATTAATTTATTTGTGGGTATCAACAACATTCGAAAGCCAACGACTTATCGAGAATTGACAAGTTGTCGAAAGTTAAGAGTCCTATATCAGTTCAGTTTGTGAGGTTACTGATTATTGATTCATGAATTGAATTTGATAAGTTGGTTGAACCATTGATTAAATACAATTGTATTTAATCAATGGTTGAACTGAGTAACTGGGTCATTGATTCTTGAAACATTGATTCAACTTCATAGATCATTTTAAAGAATCGACTCTTTGAATTGACTAGCTCATGAACTACCTACACATCCCTTTTAATGAATCTATAGCTCAAAAACCATTGAATCAGTTTATCATTTATCATTAAATGTATTCATTAAATTTATCATTAAACGCATTATTGATCTCGAAAAACCTTCTATGCACATTTTAAAATAATGGACATAAGAACATTTTAGATTATTCGACACAATTATATTTTTTACAAATATGCAAACCACCATGACGTAACTCATGATTAAAAGTGACAGCTCGTGCAATAATGCACAGCAGCACGTGAACGATCCAAAAAAATGATTAGATTCCTATAATAAATTATAATCGGTTATTATGCACATAGTCTGTAATTAACAAAAATATTTGTTAAAGAAAAAAAATTAGCAACTTTTCGTTTTAAGTGTATCTACTAGTGATTAAATAGTTATCGGAGCACACGGTTGTGTAAAAATTAGCTAAATGTGATAAGTCGGTTAGTAATACAGGGTCGTTTGGAGCACAATCAATGTGTGCACCGGACTAATTTTTATCGTTCCGCATATCACATCTATCGCGGAAACAAGATTTTGTATTTGTGTTTCATACATAATAAGTATTTTTTTTCGAATTTATTTATTTTTTACCGTGACGAAAACCTTAGAGAGCTTAAAAAAATTAAATGTTATTAAATACGTTTTATGTACGCATACTTAAAATAAAATTAATGTTTTTTACCCATCTACATAGGTCTTTAACAAATTATTAGTGCACCATCTTATGTAAATCTCACGAGCCGCCACCGATGGCGTTAGAAATTACGACCACTCAATCCGTGCGACACAAGGACACTATAAAATGCTCCAATGGACCATTCATTTTTTGGTCCGTTTTTGTTGTTATAGAAACGCGGTGTGTATAATCAAACATTTTAATTTAGTAAATAATCTTTTTCATTGTTGAAAATATTACACGATTTTTGTTACGCCTGTGTGTCGGTCACACTGTATTCACGTAATTTCCTTATACATCGTTATCGTATATTCATGAAAATGCAAATAGATAAAGTGATTGTCATTATAGCAGGGCAATACTAATTTGTTTTTCTCCATCGCGGTGTGTTCGGACGTTCGGTCCGTGTCTACAGTTGGTTTATCAATAACGCCTTGTGACTCTTAGTTATCGATTACTGTAATATACAAAACACTGCCGTTAATCCGTTGGTTGCGGCTCACGCGAAGTCAGAAGGTTCATTTGTCTTTTGAGTCCATTCACCGGACGCCGGATATCCAATCGTTGCATTGAAGATAATCGCGAGATAAAGGAATACTACTTGCGATCGACGGTAAATTGAAAAATCAACGGCGCGTGATGAAAAGCTGGATGTGTTAATCGTAGTTCGTATGTTATTTTAATTTATTTTTTCTAAAGATTGAAAAATGGACAGCGTTATGGATTTCGCATGCATTCATGTTTCGTTGTATATATTATCGTTGATTTTCTGACTATTTTAATACAACACAAGACTAATTTGGTTTGCCTATGTCAGTTCAATTTTCATGTGTTTTAATACCGTAGTCTTGATTAAATACGCTCATGGTTATTTGTTAACTTTACATGGCAGAAAACACCTCGGTCTCCAATAACAGTGGTCTTGTGGAGTTTAACCACCATTTAGTAGCTGAACAAGAAACAAGGATGAGCGGATCTGGTGGATCAAATAGTGGTGGAACATCAATCGGTAATCCAACTGCTAGTGTTGGCACTGTTAGTGTTTTATTACCTAGTGGTGGTGGAAGTGGTGGTACCAAGCGTAGAAGTGCTGTTGGTAGTAATAATTCTCATAACGTTGGAGGTTCTACTTCAAATTCTGCATCTATATCAGCGGATTTGGCATCATTATTTGAGTGCCCTGTTTGTTTTGATTATGTTTTACCTCCAATATTGCAATGTCAAAGTGGACATTTAGTTTGTAGTACATGTCGACCAAAACTTAACTGTTGTCCGACATGTCGTGGTCCACTTGGAAACATACGCAATTTAGCCATGGAAAAAGTTGCTTCAACAGTCATGTTTCCTTGCAAATATTCATCTTCGGGTTGTCCAGTATCATTGTTGCATTCTGAAAAAGTTGAACATGAAGAATTATGTGAATGTCGTCCATATACTTGCCCCTGCCCAGGTGCTTCATGTAAATGGCAAGGTGCATTAGAACAAGTGATGGAACATTTAATGGTAGCTCATAAATCTATAACAACTTTACAAGGAGAAGATATAGTTTTTCTTGCAACTGATATAAATCTTCCTGGAGCTGTAGATTGGGTTATGATGCAATCATGTTTTGGTCATCATTTCATGCTGGTACTAGAAAAACAAGAAAAATATGAAGGTCATCAACAATTTTTTGCTATTGTGCAGTTGATTGGCAGTCGGAAGCAGTGTGATAATTTTGCTTACAGGCTAGAACTTAATGGACATCGTAGACGTTTAGCTTGGGAGGCAACTCCAAGAAGCATTCATGAAGGAGTTTCAACAGCAATTTTAAATTCTGACTGTTTAGTATTTGATACAAGTACAGCGCAACTCTTTGCAGATAATGGTAATTTAGGAATTAATGTTACTATATCAACAAACGTATAAAGCAGAGAAGTCCATGTGAAATATAATTCATTATACAATTAATTTATATTGTATAACCTTTATGTATGACTATTATTGATATTCAGTTAATTAAAATGTTCAACATGAAATTGAATAAAATAAATTGTATATTTAAAGTATTTGGTTGATGTTCAATGTGCGATTGTGTTTCCATGTATGTTTTCTGTTTAGTTTGGTTATTTAAAAAAAAAATTACTTCTCACGAAAATGACATGATTTACTTTATGATTCAATTTTTAGATAATTATTTTTATCATTAAGTATATTAGTTTATTGATTAGACTTTTGAGTATATTAATTTAACTGGCATATTTATTACATTTATTACAATACTATATAATAATTTTTTAACTCAGTTTTGATTATATTTTTTTGAGTTATAATTTTAATTTACGTAATTAGGTACTTTTGTTCAAAATAACTATATTCAATACTTATGTTGCAAATATCATTGAGAAATTGCATTGAAAATATTTTAATTATTCGCCCTTTTTACTAATTTTAATTCCAAAATATATTTTATTTTAATATTGTATTAATTATCACATGTATTACTAAAATTATGAGTATTCTTTTAATTTGATATATTTTTAATTTTTAGCTTTATAATTAGGTTTACCATTGAGTTAAAATTATTGATTTGCTTAAGACGTATGTTAACTTCTTTTTGTGTATTGAGTTTGTTAATAGCAAATGTACTCACCGTGTGAGCAACTGAAATAATTTATTTATTAAAATAGGTAATTTAATTAATAAAACATTCTTTGTTTTTTTATTATATGTTGCAAGTATTGTAAAATGTATATACATATATATCTATTAACTTAATTATATTTACAAATTTTTGAAGTTACATTATAGTTATTTGATAAAATTTGTAAATTACTACTAAAATTTGGGATAAAATAATAAAAATTAAAAATATTAAACTAATTTATTTATTCATATTTAATAAGCATCTTGATATTTTTATGTATAATTAGAAAATTGTAATATATTAGAAGTTATACAAAATAAGTAGTGGTTTAATATAATTATTTATTTGTGTATGATCAATCTTAATTGTCAGAATTTAATAATATTTGATTAATTATTTATACAGTAAGTTTTTTTTTTAATTTTTTCTTTTTTGTTACCCATTTGTGTTCATTTTCTGTGCTGTTTTTGGTAGTTCTCAAAAAAAAATTATTTTAATTAATTTATTTAACATAATTTTATACCTATTAGCTTATATTTAAATGATTTACAAACATTTAACAAATTAAAAAATTATAAATGTACATTATATATGTATTTTATGATCTTTAATCATATTGAATAAAGTAGTGTCTTAAAATATTCTATTTTATGAGTTCTGTGCAGGAAACAATATTGTTCATCTGATATTTAAAACAAATGTATTCAATTATTAAATATTCATGATATAGAAAAATTAAATTGTGTATAATCACAATCCTTTGAAATTTTGTTTCTTAGTAGTGATGTTTTTTGTCATACTTTAAATCCATTCTTAAAATAATCTATATTTATGTTGTCATTTACCACTTACATATGATATAACATCTGAAATAACTTACTTTTATATATTAAAGTATTAACTTTTAGAATAATTTAATTTTTATTTATTTATTTTTTTCATTATTAAAAATGAAAAATATTAAGTATTTTAATTAAATATGTTTATAATAGTGACTAATATGATGGCATTACTATGAAATATCTATTTATTATGAATAAGTTTATCTTATTTCATGGTTTTATATAATTATAATAATTATTTATACATAATAAAATTATGATATAATTTATACTACATTACTACAAAAAAACATGTGTAATACTTTTAAAGAAATTGTAGTATGTATAATTTTGTACAGTCTGAATTTTTTAATTTATACTGTTATAATAATACTTATTTTTGTACATATTAAAATTAATGACTACATAATGAATCAGTTAATATAATTTGTTTTACAAGTGTGTTTGTATGTATTAAGTAATTGTGTCAACAGATTTAGTTTTGGAATCTAAAAATGATATTAAGTAAAATTATAACTATTAGAAGTAATATATGACAATTAAATTGTGCATATGTTACGGGTAGAGTTCGAAAATGGGTAATGTGCATATTACCTGTGTAAAGTACATGTTATCTATGTGAATAATATAATGTATATATTTTCCATTTTAAATATGTGCAATTTGTACATTATCCAGTTTGCTTTGGATTATTTCGATAATATGTCATATTTTGATTCTGTTAAATGCACCGAATTATCATTATTTCCATTAATTAATTTATTAAAACTCTCATAAAATTTCAATTTTTAAAGAGACTTTTTTTATAAATTAAATAATTTAACTTTAATAAGCCAAATGAGTGAACTCAAAGACCGGTAGCACCATACCGAAGTTAAAAATTGCTATATACAATATCGGTGCATACTTTTTATCAAAATGTGCAATTAATATTTTATCATATTTTATTTTGTCAAAACACTTTATCTGTTCAAAAATAGATAATGTACAAAATAAACATTTTACAAATAATATTTTTATTTTATCCAACTGGCATGGGTAGTGTTCACATTACCTGGGTAATGAGTACATTACTCTATTTTCATACTTTACCCGTAACACATTTAAACAATAAGTGTAACGGTTGCAGAAAATTTGAGTTGTAACTTAAACAAATAATGAATTACATTTTTGAAAAATTTTGAATGTTTTTGATTAGTCTACCTTATTGTAATCGTTTGACATAGAAAAAAAATTATGTTTATATAGACTGCAAGTTATAACTTTTGAATATGACATTTAAAACATGTAATATTGCTTAAAAAAGAATCAAGGAAACGTTGGATAATCATAGTTTAATGCAGATTAAATTAACTTTTATTAACATTCCTAAACTAAATATGTTATATAATAACATGTTACATTAAATTATTGGAATCATAAAACATTGTATAATAATATTTTACATGTTAAATTAGTCCCTTATGGTCAACGATTTTGAAAAATTGAACTGTTTTGATAATATTTCGTAAACAAATTTTTTATGTGTCCACCAGACACAATATTAATATAGCACATACTGATCTATAATATTGATGTTTATTATGATATTTAATTGACTAAAATAATAACAATAATTTATTTTGTGTGTAAAATGTTATCAAATGGTTTGTAATGTTTTCTCAATTAAATTAAACATATTGGAGTCTAGGTATGAATTATATTGCATTAAGATTTATTCATTGAATAAATCCTAAAGAGCTTAATGTTTTGTACGTAAATATTTATGTTTTAAAATGTTTTTATTTTTTAATCATAGATTAAATAGATAAATACTGTGTGAAATGTAGAGGTATTATGATTTCAAATTGTCTGAAAAAAAAATTAAGTAATACCATGAAGTATAAATGTATTAGAAATTAATTTTAAGTAACACTGTAATATTTTTAAAACCCACATTTAAATGAAATGTGCAATATATAATAATATATAATTATAATTGAACTAATTTAAATTTAAATGTGTTAATCTACTTATATGTTAAACTACCTACCGTGTTTTATTTTTACTTTGGAGTAGCTGCTAAAAGCATATCTAGTTAACTGAAATATTATTATTCAAATAATAAACATTTGTTAATACAATTTTATTGGTTTAATTTAAGTTAATATATAATAAAATAAATTGTGTTTTGTGTTTAATTATTTTAGTGTATTGTAGTCCATTTCATTTTATATTAATTTCTAGTGGTTTATTCAGCTATTCAAAATTATAGTAAAATAATCATTAAAATTTTTTATGGAGCTCTTTAATAAAAAAAAATTAATAAATGTAACAAATAATTTTTATTAAAAAATAATTAAATTAATGACCAAACATTATAACAATAAAAACTTAATGTTTAACTGATGTATAAAAAGGAAATACTTCTTAAACTCTAAAGAAATGTTCAAGTCTTTGGTTTTTTCTTTTAAACATTATACAATGCAAATCACCGTTAATAAGTAAACAAAAATATGATCACATCGTTCTAATAATCCCTTATGAACCGATATATACAATGGTCGGAAAAAATAATAATAAATTATGTAGAGTAATTCATAGTCTTATTGTTCCATTTGTGATTTTTTCATGTAATTCTTGAGAAAGAGGTATAAATTTGCTTCCTTCATTGAAGTACAAAGAATCGTTGCCCACCTTGGTTAGATCATATCCTTCATTTTGAATATCATTTTTTTTCATTTTGAATGTACCTGAAAGTTATGATCCATAGTACATTAAATATCACCATGAAACTTACATAGAAGTAAACACTAACCAGTGAGTGATACAGGTGTTTTAATAATTCTTAAAAACAATGGCCGTGCATAGGCTGGTAACTTTTTATTGATACCAGAACATAATTTATCAAAATCTAAATCGCCTGCTTCATCCACAATGGAAGCCATACCAGCTTTACCTTCAGTGTTTGGTACCTAGGTAGAGTCAAACAAATATTTAATGAGAGATATTTTCAATATTTTATTAATGTGTTATACTACCTCTACTCCATAAACTATGCAGTCTTTTAATTTCACTATATTACTGATAGCTGCTTCAACTTCTGATGTAGAAACATTCTCACCTTTCCATCTAATTAATTTATTAAATATAAATCATTAATAACTAATAATTATTTGTTAATTAACTATTAGTTGGTAAAATATTTGAAAACAACTATCACAAATCATAAAACAACATATTGAATTCAAATACCAGTTATAAAACATTTATTTACTATGTTATGTTATTACTTAAAATTTATTATTATCATCAAATAAAACTTTTTTAGAAAGATATAAATAAAATTATAAATAGATTATGAATAATTGAAAGATTAAATTAATTTAGTTTGCATAACATTTTCTAGAAAGTATGTGGTGTTATTAAACACATCTCATTGTCAATATAATAAGGCCACAACTCGAAATTGACGATTTTTGTGTTTTTGGTGTCTATGAATTCGTAATTTTTTTCTTTTTTTTTTTGATATTGGTTCTATCTACCTCTTTATATTAGTATTTATAATAAACTTTATTGCATTGATCGTTTATGTTAAATTTCCAAGTACAATTTGGCCGTAAAACAAAATATGGCTCATTTACTAAAACAAGTTTTTAGAGTCAGAACAATAAGGCCATAGTAAATTCCATATATTATAAACCAGATTACAACAACAGGTATGTTGGATTTAAGAAGTTGAGCACTCAGATTGGAACTAATTTTAATATCAACTCTGATACGGAAAAAGTGGGAAACATTAAAGTAATTGAAGTTTGTAAGGATTCTTCATTTAAATTTTTTATAAAAATAATCTGTCCAAAGAAAATTTTAAAACCGTTGATGTAACACAAACATCAGAGGACGAAGATCGAAATCAAAACTTAATGAAGACCTAATATTGAATGAAGCTTATTTTAGACCATCGGGTATAACAGATGCTAAAAAGAAAGATTTGATAGAGCTGTTTGATACAAATGTAATACCCAACTGTTATAAACAATTTTAGGAGGACATCAATGTCTGTCAGAGAACAGATTCAGATGATGAATAATCATATGTACATAGTGTTATAATAGTTATTACATTTTTTTTAATTGTCATTTAATAAAATAAGTAATATATATTAATTGTAAACATTGTTAAAATTAAGGTAATGAAGAGAATGAAGAGCAGTTGTTTTTTATTTTATACTTTTTAATTGTTATTTAATACAAATTGTTAAAATATTAAATATTAATATTATCAAAAACAATGTAACAAAGAAAACTGAAGAGTTATTTTTTATTTTATTTTTTAATATTATACTATACAAATTGTTATAATTACTATTAAGGAGATTGAAAACGTTAATTTTATAAATTAAATATATTTTCCTATAATTTTATTTGCTGTTAAAGTGTTTTTTTCTTCAATACATGAACATACTTAATGACAATATCAATTAAATCATAATTTTTAATAATTTATACATGTTGCTTATGGCCAAAATAATATTAAAATCAATTTAAAAGGTAGTACAATAAAGTCGTAACTAAAATTTTTTTAATTTTGGTTCTTTAAAGTTGAAATAACATGGAAGTAAAAATATTTACAGGGATTAAAATAACATAATTATAATCACATCAAAATTGCAAATATGTATCTATCCTAAACATATTTTTTTGTTTAGGATAGATACATCATAATAACATGACAATTTTTTCATTAAACATATTTTTTTGTATTATGGTCTTATTGTACTGACAGAGCAATATACTTTTATAAATAATGTGTAATTCAATTTGAATTAGAATTCAGTACTATGAGATAAAAATGAATAGTTCTAGTTGAATAAATTAAACAAATTTTTAAAGTTAAATAGCTACTTTTAGTTAAAATATGACTGATTGAAGATAATTCAGAAGCTAGTACAACAGTTATCACATAATTATTAAGAAGAATTAATATTAATTATTATTTGTTACATACATTTTATAAAAAATAAATTGTATTATGTTGTAAATATAAGAGAAATTTAAATATGCACTTTAAAAAAAAAATAATATTTTATTATGATTGTAATTTACCTAAAAGTATCTCCAGTACGGTCTTTAAAGTAAAAAAAGTTGTGTTCATCACGAATCAATACATCACCTATATTGATAAATGTATGTTTAATAAAAAAAATTATAAAATATACTTTAAAAAGTTACCAGAATTAAATACTTGATCTCCTTTGTGAAAAACGTTTCTGATGATTTTTTTTTCAGATGCAGATTTTTCCACATAACCACTAAAAGAATTTTCTGTTGTTTTTATTATTTTCCCAACCAATAATCCAGGTTCTCCTGTTTAAGTAAATTGTATTTTTAATTTATTTCATGTTAAAATATAAATATGATAAATGTATTTTAAATATAAAAATAATCAAATTAATCAAATTTTAATAAATAGCTTACCAACTTTACATTTAATACAAAGATTATTTGCTCCTCGAATTGGTTCATTAGTATCTGGTTCTACACGAATTAAAGTGACAGGATAAAATGGTTCTCCAATAAATGGAATAAATCCTACTGCTCCCACTTTATTTGTTGCATTTACTAAAAAAATTTTTTTTAATCAAGATTAAATGTTTAAAGTTATCTTATATAATAAGTCAATGTAAGGTAGGTATGATATTGTTTGCAATTATTGAATTAGTTTCAAATAGCTTCATTATAATTTTTTTCTACAAGTATGTTTATGAATAAATTATTTAAATGTATAAAACATTAAGATCTACTTTGTATGTAAAATTTTATTTAATTTTGAATGCATTTTTGTTGTTGAAGTATGTTGAAAAAGTATAAATATGCTTGAAAAAATGGTATAAAAATTCTATAAATAAAAATGTAAAACTATAATAATCTCAAAGCTGTTATTCTTCATATACAATTATTAACTATTTAGACTAAAATAACAGACTACTTATCCATAGTTAAAATTATATATGACTTTTTTTTTACTCATATTGGCATTTCCTTCTGTAGCTCCATAAAATTCTGCTACTTTCTGTATATTAAAACGCCTGGTGAAATCTTCCCATATCTGAGGTCGAAGACCATTTCCAATAATCATTCGAACCTGATGAGCATTGTCAGCATATGATGGAGGTGAAGCTAAACAATAACGACACATTTCACCTATATATTGTGCAACCTAAAATGTAAATATGAATAAGAAAATATACTTATGTAGTAATAATCATTACTAAAACACTTAAACAAATATCAGACATTATTACTTACTGTACATTCATACTTAAGGCAATCTGTCCAGTATTTAGATGCTGAAAATTTTGATCTTATAACACAAGTAGAACCTCCTAAAAGAACTGAACTAACACCCAAAATACCACCAGCAGTATGATACAATGGTAATGGAGTATATATAATGTCATGTTCATATATACCAGCTATATGTTTGGCTCCCATCGCCATATATATTGCCCTGGAACAAGTTAAATTAATTTCAAGTGAGTTTTGCATTAACTTAATTTATTATAACATAATTTTGGTATAAGATTTTTTTTACATATATAGTACTTAACATTAGAATTTGTATGAGAATATTTTATTTTTACCTTGATTGGGTCATAATTGCAGCCTTTGGCATACCTGTCGTCCCTGATGTATAAATGTATAACATTTGGTCACTAGATTTACCTTCTGATATTTCTTTAACGGGAGCATTTTTTGATACTTCTTTTAACTCTTCATTTAAGTTAGTTGCATTATTTAATGGAGTGTTATTTAAAGTAGTGTCATTAGTGTAATTTGATATATACACATTGGACGAAGTGAATAGCACTTTCAATTTATCATCAACAGTTGTGTTAACAATGTTCATCAATGCTAAAGAAAGTAACAAATATATTTATTGTTAAAACATAATAGATTACAATGAAATAAATAATTTATATTCATTAACTTAAAAAAAATTATAGTTAATAATTATAATTAAAAGTAAAATATTTTATAATTTCTGACCTTTTGGATTGGTGTAAATTAAATTATTTAAGCTTATTTTATTTGTTTTAAGTATAAAAAATAGTTTAAAACTTAAACTATTGATTAATGAGTATATATTTTTTGCGTTGATAATTATTTAATTATATAGTTGATTGTACCTTCTAACTAGTATATTATAAAAAAAAAAAAATTTAAATGGTTTTCAATTTAATAATAAAAAAATAAATTATTTATTCACACTGATTTATTTTTTATTATTAATTCTAAATCAGCAAAGGAAAAATAAAGGCATAAGCTAATCGAGAAAATACTATATTATAATGATATGCATCATTCGAGAGTGTCATAATTAATAAATTAATAAAAAACAGCCCTATAAATTAAGTCGCGTATAGAAAACACTAATCAAATAATAAGTTCTAAATCGAATGATACATAATTGTGATTTTACATGTTTCAATCCTAAAAGAAGACCGCCTTTGGTCAAATTACCGTTCATCTATACTCTTCCAGAGGCGGAACTAGGAATTCTTACGCCTGAGAAAAATGTTATTATATTATAGACCAAGAATCAAATACCCTTTCCTAAAATTATTTTCTGATAATTACTATATAATCATACTTATTTAGTTTTAAACAAATTGTCAGTAGCAAAGTTAAAAATATCCAGCAGATGATTAGTATTCAATAATATATAAAAATAGATTATATAAGTACATTCTAAAATTTTACGCCCGAAGATGAATCTCTGTCTTTCTTTTCCTAGTTGCGCCCCTGTACTGTCCTACATAACATGTTCATCAAATCAGTCAAGCTCCTCGTGATAAGTATGTGACAACACCAATTTCTGAGGGCCATCGCCTACATGCACACGGACTTAGTTAATTTTATTAATAATCAATGACATAAATAAATTTATATTAAATTTGAAATTATCGACAACTGAATAGTATGTACGGATTAAGATATATTTAAACATATAGGTACATCAATCTTAGTCTGAGGTGGTGAGTTTTATAGATTATATTATTATATATTATAGATAAATTATTAGATAATCACACTGGATAGAGTTATAGCGTATATTACGCGTAGTTCGTGTACGAAGCAGACCATATTCCAATGTATCTATTGTGTATGCGTTTAGAAATGAAATAGATCGCGCGAGACCGGGTTGGAGTGTATGATTACTAGGGATGGGTAGTGAGTGAGTGAGTTGACTCTTTTAGGTGAACAGAATGAGTTGAATCTGTGTGCCATAGTTCAGTGACTCACTGTAGTTCACAGATTTGTATTATCAACATAACTTATCAATTCCTGAGTCATGTGCATAGAGAAGTCTTACTCTATGGCATATATTACTCTATGGTCATGTGATTCTATATCGCGCCTTTATGACGTGTTATCAAAAAATTTGATGAATTGGGAGTTGTGGTTGACTCAGTGAGTCAACTCATTTAATTGAACTGTTTCAAACAAACTGATTCATGTCACTGAGTTGAAAATCTCATCCCTAATGTTTACTCAGATTACTGATTATTTCACTGCAAGTTTTGAAATCACATAATGCATCACTTATCACAAACAGTTTTGCGCTTGTCCAGTATTGACATAGGGACTCAGTTTCTATGCTTTAAAGATTTTAAATCATAGCTCTATTCAGTGTGTATTATCTGAATGATGAGTACAGATTTTTGTTAGATAAATTATAATATTATAATAATTGATAATTTATGTAATTTTTTCTTATCAAAAATAGTTTTAAATGATAAAAATGACCGCGAATCTTTTATCACTAGGCATTATACTAAGCAGACAACAGAAGTACTATTGTTTTCATAGTAGTGGTTTTAGTTAACGTGGCGTCTAGTGACGATCTAATAAATTTGTTTCACTTGTTACACAATAAATTATTACTTTTCACTTATATAGTATTACAAGTTAAGTTCAAATTTCGATTTTTTATTGTTACAATTTATAGCTTTTTATATTTATACTAAATAAATATTCATTTGATAGCAATTCATCGGAAGAACTTAATTTAATTTTTTTATTATGTAAGTAACAAGCTTTATAGTTATATTTTAAAAAATTTGTTCATTAACACTAAAATATTTGATTTGTATTTTTTGTATATTATTATAAATTACATCAGCATCATATTGTCTGTGTTTATTTAAGTGTCTTTTCCTAGTTTAATTTTTAAAGTATATTTTAAACCACAATCCTACATTTCTATTATAAATAATATTTTAATTTAAGTCATTGACTGATTGTCTGTTTTAATGGACCTTATTTTTGAAATAGTTAATTATATAAAACAAAAATTAAAATTAAATTTTAAGTACAATGCATTTAATATACACTAATTGTACTATGATATTGTAATTTATTATTGGATTACTTTTGTAAGTGTTTTTTTTTTCATAGTATCATATTCACAATTTTTAATGGTAATTGTTTTCTGAATTTTTATAGTTCATTGTTTTTATGTAAATTATATGGTATGAATATTTCATTACATGATATTATTAGATATATTTATATAATATATGTACACTTACTTACCATTGATTTGTTCTTTGCCGATTATAATTGCTGAACAGTTAGATACTTTTATGGAATGTTCCAGTGTTTCAGCTTGTAAATTATTGTTAATTAGAGCTGATATAACACCAATTTTTGATAAACCAAACCAAAGGCACACATATTCTGGTCTACTTTCCATGAACAAAGCTATTACATCACCTCGTTTAAAACCTTGTTGTTTAAAATAGTTGGCAATTTGATTGCTGCGTTCTTCTACCTTGAAAATTGAAAATCATTACTGTATAATTATTTATTAATTTATCAAATTTTATTTTATTGTTGGTTTATTTTACTCTATTTTTTTTTTGTTTTTTAATAATAATATTCGACTGATAGATCAAAGTGTTATTTATAAAGAACTGTTGGGATACATTTTAAGTTATAATAAAAATTAATTTCTAAGACTGATAATCACTATATAATATTAACTAAACAATTGCTGTAGTTTGAAATAATGTCACGTATTTCAGTCAGTTAAATATAAGAATTTATATGATATAAAGCTTTAGAAATACCTATTCATTAAGACAATAATTATACTATAATATTGTTAAAGGTATTATGGAGTAGACTTGGTGTTACTATTAAATAATTTAATTTATTTCAGTTATTGTCTTTAGTTTTTTTAAATTGTTTAAAGCTATGGACTTAATATAATTTATAAATTAAAATGTTATTTTAAAAAGATACTATTAAGAAAAAAAAAATTATGTTAAACTTTAATTATTAAAATGGCTAATGTTTATAAAAAATCTAAGAAGGTTTATGTAGTTTATTTATTTCAATTTTGATATTGTGTGCCTTATGAGTTTATATTTAATAGAAATAAATAAAAAATTATCATATAGTAACGATACCCATACTATAGTTTATTGTGGTATGGTTTACAGTTAATTATTTGCTATGTAGACTTTGGGTTTGGTATTTAATTAGATATCACAAAGTAGTAAAGATAATATAATTAAAATTTTGAAGTATATATTTATGATTTAAGGAGACCCATTTGATGTCTATAAGTATAATTGTATTTATTTATTTATTTATCATAAGTTATTATATTTGTAATCATAAAGAATAAAGATACTTACTTCTATATACCTCCATGAAGAATCTTCATGCTTAAATGCTATTTTATTAGGCTGTTTTAAAACAATTCTTTGAAAAATTTTAGCATATGTGTCATATCCTAATAAATTCCATCTTCTTATCTTAATAAAATATATAATATAGTTTTTGATTAATCTGAAAAAAAATCATTGTTATCTATAATATGTAAGTTTATTATAATTTAAATTTAGTAAATTAAAAATATAGTAAAATTGAAAATTACATTTAAACAAGTTCTTATGCTTATTAGATTTAAATAAATTACATATTTACACCATAATCTCCACACATTATAGTGTAAATATAAATTTCTTTCAACTATAGACTGTTATTTCTATTATCAAATTTAATTATTTTCATCAGACCAATGATTGAGTTTTAAGGAAAAGTAAGCTAACTAGCTCAACAAAAACCTAATAGTCTAAAAGTCAATTTAAACAAATTTGAAATAATTATTTATATTTTTCTTAAAAACCTACATATATACGTGTATTCGTAATTTAATATCGAGACTACAACCCACTCAGCACCCCTAGAAAATAGAAATCAAGAGTTTTATAACTACAGATGAAATTAGGTGAATCTTTTATTATTTAATTATAATGTAATTCTTAACGACTCATTTTATTATATTGATTATAGTGAACAATACTAGTATACAAGTTGGGAGCATTCAAGTATTACGTCAACAGAACAGAAGGGAAGGAGTTAGAGAAATCTGACAGAACTTTACATGGGGGAAGGGGGCTAAAGTTCAAATCTAATGTGAGAATTATATCTATTGAAATTCAAATTAACGCGTGAAATAAGCAAAAATCGATGAATTATTAACAACAATAAAGACGTGTCATCTTATTCTTTTTATTTATTATCTTTATTTTGATACTTACTCGTAATTGAAGAAATTAGTTTTATTAATAAAAATTAAATAACTTAGGTCGTCTATGAAAATGGTCGATGTAAGATAGATGGGGGGATAATTATTGTCTAATATTCGCTGATATGGAGGGAGGGGAGTCAAAAATGCTAAAAAATATCCTGACTTAATACTTGAATTCTCCGTTGATGATTTGATTAATGTACTCTGGAAAAATATTTTTTTCACTTGTAATAGTTAATTATTGAGTGTGTGTGTGTGTATATATATATTCACATGTATTTCTACTTGAAGTAGCGTCTATTTAAACGTATAAAATAAAAAATAAACTATAGACGCTACTTCAAGTAGAAATGTTCACATGCACTATGTAGTATGTTTCTCTATTTTATTTATTATTGATAAACCATCAAATCACTCTGTATAATTTTAAGTCGTGTGAATATTGTCCTTGATTGTTAAATAGACATAGCAAAATATAATAAGGTAGCTAGTTTAATAATTGAACAGTCCCTGTCCCTACAACGCTATGTAGTATGTTTAATAATATTATAATATGTAATATTATTTCCGCTGAAATTATATGATAGGCAGAGGCGAAACTAGGAATTTTTATGCTCGGTTAAAATGTTAAAATTACGCACTATCATAGAGCAAGGATTAAATATCCATCCTTAAAATGTTTTCTTAATAATTAGTATGTATTCATAATTATTGGGTTACACAGTATCAGTAACAATGTTAAAAATATCTAATTAATTGTCAGTCATAGATTATATATTACAAAAATCACACCATTTACAATTTTACGCTCGGGGATGAATCCCTATCTTTCTCCCTATAGTTTCACTACTAAAGATAAGTATCATATTATCTATTATTATTATAACTTATTTAATTTGATGAGTTTATAAATTTTATTTGAAAAATGTACCCATTTATTAACGACTTTAAATTTAAGATTATATCTCATTTTTTTTTTAATATATTATCTCAAAATTTAGTTTGTTAATGGTCCAGTTAATTTGATATCTATAATTTTGAGCAAGAGTGCTTACATGTGTTTAAAAATAATATTTGAAAAGATGTAGAGAAACAAATGAAATTTGATACTCTTTTTTTAATTTAAAATATTATTATTATTATAATTATAAAAAAAAAAATGATAAATAATATACTTTAGGTAATACTTAAAATTAATTTTAGTTTTTTTTGCATTCATCTTAACTAGGTGACACGTATATTAAATTTAATTATGATAAGGTCATTATTATTTTAAAAAGTAAGCCAAGTCAAGAACAAATAGATACGTGCACAAATTATAATACATAATAATGATTTTGTAACCTTATTTTAGTATAGCATCTTAAGTAATAGTTTAAGAATTAATTAACAAACATTATATTTAAAAAAAATTTGTCCCTTTAAAGCATAATAAGATTTGAGTTAGTAAGACCCTTAATAACACCATTGAGGTACATTGATTTTTTTCAATTATTTATTTTTTAAGTTTCTTAATCTATTGAGTTATCATGAGTTATAATTAAAAAAAAATTAAAATTTTTTTAAAGAAAATAAGTTTTATGTTAATTAACAATTAAATATATTTATAAAATATAATTTTTATTATTATTTATTTGTTTTATCTTATTATCATATCTTATGAAGAGTATTTAAAAACAATAACTAAATAATAAATATAATTTGAAGAATGACGTGGCAATGCTTGATCAGTCGTTTATAGTCAGTTATTTATGACCATCCAAGAATTGAATTTTGTATTTTTTCTAATAATATAATTTGATTTTCTCAAAATAATCGTCAAGGTATAATAGTAATAAATTTAAATATTTTAGAAAAAATGAAAATAAATTGATTAAAATGTCTATAAATATCTCGATATAGTATTTTTAACTTTTTGTGTAAAATATTTCATCATTTATTATATTTATTAATTTATTTATTTTTCTTATTCTTATTATAATATTTTTTTTATTTTTTTTTTTAATTAAATTTTTTTCTCTTTATATAAGTAATTTTTTTCGCTAAACAATATTTTGGAATATATTTACTATGCATGTTTAATATGAACGTCAGGAAATTTTATCTGACGTAATTTAAGTTTTTTTGATGGGTGTATCTGTTTAGTTTTAATTAATTTTAGTATTAAGGATACTCAATTCTTATATGTTTATATTATGTGTATAGACTAATAAATAACAATATAAGATATATATGAATATAATTAGTGATGTGACCATTAATCTGTATATACATTCTGTTTTGATTCAGTTGTTATAGAAAAAGCGATAAGAGCAACAATTTACTTTCTGCCGGATTAGTCTTCCGTGGTCACTTTTCGATGTATTATTGGAATAATATTTATTGCTTAACTTATTTATATTATTGAATAAATATTATTTTACTTCTTCAATAATATATTTTTGTTACTTAATATATGATACTTTAAAAATATACTGATTTAATGATGTAAACATCATATATAAATACGGTTTGTTGAACTGTAGAAGGTAGGTGAAACGGTACGTGCTGTCTTACAACACTCTAAACTGGTGAAGAACGAATGCAAGTGAAAGTAGTAAAAATATAAATATGTAGGTAGTTGTGTAGCATAAAATACTAATATGACATTATAGCTTGAATTCAACGTGAAGAATAATTCAATTTATTGGTCTTAATATTCAATTATATATTATATTTAATTTTAATTCATGGTAAAATAAAAAATATTAATAATTATTGAAATCTCATATAAAATAAAAGGATTTTGGAACTTTTGCGCCTATAAAATAATACTACTCTATTATTATAGTACTTATAAATAAAATAATAATGTCTGATTTATTTTAAAGTTGCGTTTGAAGTTTTTTTTTTTTTAAATATTAAATTAAAGTTTTTCGAATAAAACGAAAATAATAAAATTGTCAAATTATTTAATTTAACTATGTAATTATTTTTTAAGTTAAAGAATTATACTAATACTTTAGTACTCTGCTAAAAATGTATTGAAATTGTTCAGTGCATATATTTCATTATCATATTAACTGAGCATGACATGAATTTAAATATTTTGACAATAATAATTATGATTTTACAGTTTTTTAAACTTGCGTGTTGACTCGTTATGATGTAAAAATCTAATACACATTGTATCTACATGTAAATAAATTAATATTTAACATTGTTTAAGAATGAACAATTACTATATCAAGGCAATTAATTTAATATTAAATTATATTTTACATAATAAGTATACAATTTTACATTGTGAATATATTTCATTCTATTTTAGTATAGAACTATATTAGAAATATTAGATATAAATAAATTGCTTATTTTTTTCCCTATATTTTTGCGATATAAATAGTTGAAACTAGAAAAAAAATGTCAGTTATTTCATTGGTACTTAAATATTTTAGTTTGAAGATATTTTCGTTTAGTTTTCTTTCCTAAGAAAATTAAATTAATTTAACCGATTTTTATAAAGCTACTAATTACTTAAATATATTTTTTCCAATTAATTTCGTTTTCATATAAGACTAATCATTCAACTTATAAAAATGTTGTCTGAAAAATCCATGTTATTTTCAATAGTCCATGAAATAAATAAATAAATCATATAAAGGTAAATTCTTTCAAACCATATTATTTTTATTATGTAAATTATTTTAAATGTATATAGTTTCCTCTGATATGTGAAATTTAAACTAGTACTGAAATCTTATTTTGTGAGATACATAACTTTGGTGCTTACTTATAATCATGAGAGTTATGTTATAGAAGTTAATGAAATATTGGCAGGGATTTTGCTTTAATTTTATGTATAATATATATATATATATGATCAAAAATATCGATTACTATTTTATCATTATTTTTTATGGTCGTAAATGTATTATACCGGTTTTTATATTTATACAATTATATATTATTTAAAATAGTAACAGGTTGTGTTAATTTAAGATGGAAGTATATTTATGTATAACCTTAAAAATAATTGTCGAATAATAGTTATAATTCCTAAGGATTATTAGTAAAAATAAAGAAGGAAAAAATGTTAAATTAAAATTTAGTTTTTGGTGTAGGTTGTTAATTGTTGTTAATAATTAATTTTTAATCGAGATTCTTTTGTGAATATATTGTTTTAAAAATGCATTCTTTGTTTATATTTAGTTAATTTGATATAATAATAACTAGTACAAAATGTAGTTATTTTATAGCTATTGGTTCAAAATTCAAAACAAGTTTCACAATAATAACAATAATATAGTTAATATAGATAATAATAATAAAACAATAATACACAACTTGTTCAGTTTTTAATCTTATTGAGTTATTGATAAAATTCTCAGATCTATATTATGTATATTTATAGTTTATACAAAAAAAAAAAAAAGGTAACAAAATGATTCTTCATTATTTTTATTCATTACTAAAAATTATTTTAAAAATATGTTTAAAATTAATTTTTAATATATTCTGATATATTTCAAAAAATCTTGATTTCAAATGTTTGAAGTATAATTTAATGCATTTATGAAATTATTACAAATTTGATTATTTTTATATCAATCAACTCATTTTCGATCTTTTCTTACATATTATTTTGATAAATATATTAATTTATTGGTTATAAATTGTCTTATATATTTTACAAGAATTGAACATTTAAGTTGTTATATCTATCGAGTTATAATTTACGGGTTAAATTATGATAATTTAACATTATATTACGTTAAACAACAATTTATTTATTATATATATTTAATTTATATTTAGTTTATAATCAACAATTATTAAAAGGGCAATGAGTTAAGTTTGTTACAAATATTTTTTTATTGAATTTTTATGTTTATTCTTTGGTATAAATACATGGAAAATATGAAATTAAATTTTTAATAGCTTAACTATACAAAGTTCTATATTTATTAAAATAAAAGTTGTTTTCTTGTACATCTAATTCATTTTTTTTGATTGTAAATACACATGCATGTGCATTTTACGTCACCTTACCAGTCCAATTTACTTTCAATATTTCGTTAATAAATTATTATTTTAAAATATATTGTGTAAACTTACATTGCATCTCTTGGAAGTGTTTGCCAAACTCTGACCATTAAATTCCAGTAGTTAACCATAAACCATCCTACACCCAAAACTGGAATTACATAAAGTATACAATATTTGAGGTTGATTAATAAAAATGCTACAGCGGTGAGGGCCGAAAACAAAACTAATGACACACTATGTTGATTTTCTTTAGTATTCATAATTTAAGTTAAATGTATTATAAATTAAAAAATAATGTTCCCTACGGTTAACGCTCTTTTACGTGCTCACTGTGATAACTGTGTTATACGACTGCCTTATTGTACTGTGTAGACTACAGAGTTGGTGAGTGCCCAGCGGATGTGCGTGCTACTACTAACAGTCTATAAAGCATATAAGAACGATATAATTTTTACGGAGCGCGATATCTGGTGGCACACGATGTATTTATTGAAGGAAAATTGATAACATACGTGCTATTTTAATAATATTAATTTATGAACTTAAATTATGTATTGCCATTTTGATTTAATAATCGTTTTTATATGATTATAATAAAATAACATTTTTGTCTCTATATGTCCAAATAAATACAATTCCTCCTATTAAATCAACATACTGTAAGTGTATATACAAATAAAGCTAATATAAATAACTCTGGAAAACATGTAAATATTAATTTATAGTATACCTACCTGTATCCGCTCAAGTTATTTTTATTTAAGTTTTTTTTTTAATTTTTAATGGAAAACATACAATCTGTAAAGTTTTTTTTTTTTTTACAATAAGCATATTTAAAGTAATATGATTATTTATTTTTTTTTTTTTTGACGAATGTTTTGATTTAAGGAGTTACCCAGTAGCTTTATATAGCTATAAGTAACACTTATGACTTAGATTTAATTAAATTTTTTTTTTTTAATTTAGGCTAGATCTCGACAACCAGCTTCTCTTTAGTTTTTTCGGTGGTTTTTTGGGATGGTATTTGAATTGAGGGCGAGTATCAGGGGATTTGAGTGGTTTGCAAGGCGTGTGCAAAAAAGTTTGTTAGACGAAATGCCTACTTAAATATTTAAAATTATATTGTAATCTGTAAAGATTTAATTTTCTATACATTTTGAGATATTTCTGTCAGAGGCGCCAGGTTTTGAAAATGTCATGGGGGGCTCACTATTTTATAAACACGTCGTGTACAGCTTAACATAAATAATTTAATTTTACAAAAGTTACATGCCTTATATAAAAAATGTATTTTCTCAATTAATTTATTACGAATAAAATTAGTATTTTGAGGGCATTTTACAATTTGAGAACCGTGGGGGGCTGAGGCTCCACCTTATGAAGCTCATGGGGGGCTGCAGCCCCCGAGCCCCCCTGTACTCGGCGCCCCTGATTTCTGTTATAATAAAATACACTTATGTAGACAAAAAGTACGTATTTTATACTTCAGAAAAATTTAATATGCAAATGTTGTTTATCTTTTTATATATTTTAATAATATTATTTTATCAAATAAAAATTTTAAGGAGTTAACAAATAAATTTATTAAAACTTTGCTCTTTAATGGAACTAGTTTTTCGGTCAATGTACATTGTATGTTTATTTTTATAGATAATACGTTACAGCTAATAATATACGTTTAATATTCATTACAACACGAACATAGGTTATAGAAGTTCATGGTATGTTATTGATTTGCATACGATTGGTATTTTATCAATGCAAATGTATTTGTCTAAAACTTGAAGAATAAATATGACTACTGTTTAAACTGGTGTTTTTATTTTTTTGTTGGTATTATATAATTATTATTTTGTGAAAATATATAATGTTCATTCATTAACTTATTAGTTTTTATTTATATTTTTTAATAATTTATGCAATATATTATTATATTATAGTATAGTCAATATTGCCCCAAAGTAATGTGAAAAACAGTAGTGAAATAAAAATTTCTAAACTTTTCAATGTTCTGTATTTTATCATTATACTATTATTGTTGGTTGGAAATCGTTAATTTATACTAAATTTAAACTTAATTATAAAAATAAAATGTTTTACATTATTTAAATAACCTCTAAACGCATGCCCTTCCATTTATATTGCTTCCAACCAAAAATAATAGTACATATAATGATAAAATACAGAACATTGAAAAGTTTAGAAATTTTTATTTTTTGTTAAAACTTAGGATTGCCGTAATTCAGTCAATTTTCAAGATAGAAAAAAAGTTTATTTATCAAAGTTGATTAAAAAAAATAGTTGTATTGAAATCTGGTGTTGAAAATAGTTGTTGCCATTTAAAAAAATTTAAGTTTTGTTGCGCATGCGCACAAATAAAGGCTTAAAAATTCGAAAATGATCACAAAATGTGTATTTTAGTAATACCTAGCTCCTCGAAAAAACTCCAACTCAATCTGAGGTCCCTGAACTGAATATTACGTGTTACCATTTGAGTGAAACACACTGTATATATATATTATAATATATTTCGACTGTTTATCATTTTTAATTTTGTTGATAAACATTTCGTATGTATAGTTAAAAATAAGCATTACCTAATATTATTGTAATATTTGAATGTTAGTGAATAGTTTAACTTTGTGAATTACTAAGTGTTTATTTTTAATCTGATTACATTTCAAACATAGCTTAGAATATATTAAATAATTTAAATTTTCTATAATAAAATACGTAAATTATAAGTATCTAAAGAAATTAGCTGTTTAGGTGTAAAGTACTATGATTTAGTACTAATGTACCAATTTTTTTATTTTTGTTAATTTTTTTTATTTTTTATTGAACTGATTTCATTAAGTCATTTAATATTATTCCTATACGTCAGTAAAAATGTTATTGTTTTTACTATATGACTGTGTATTTTTTTTTCTCACACATCAAAGTTATATTTTGATTAAAAGATTTAGTTCTGATTCAAAGACTTAAAAAAATTGTACATAAGTACCTATTCTTATGTTATTTACTTCGAGTTTATGTTTTCCAAAATATATTATTTATAGTGTATACACAACATACAAGATTCCGAGTGAAATAGAGTAGTAATAATTTTGACTGTATAATAATTTATTTTTTGTAAATATTATCAGTAGGTATTTTTTAATTATTTTAAGCTGTTTACTTTGTAGCTATAATATTAGGATCAAGTTGGTTATTCAGATAGATAACTTTAATTAATACTTGCAAATTTTATTTTATGAATTTAAATTATATTTGTAGGAAAGAAGATGGAAAAACAAAATAATTCGTTCAGTAAAGATGTAGAAGTTATTTGGAGTAGAAATACTAGTACAAACAGTCGGAAGTCATTACCTGTCATCAAAGTGATTAATATTGATGAGAGTGCTATAAAAGTTAAAAAGTCGGCTAAATCTAATAATTCTTCACGCGACATTGGCAATAATGAATGTATCGAAGAATATATTCATAAACATGTGAAAAGGAGTTTGTTTCAAGAAAATAAAAAAAAAAATAAAAATTTAAAAAAAAATTATAAATCATCTAAAATATTGAAATTATCATGTCCAGAATCTCCAGAATTTCTATTAAATCGAGGAAAATTAATGATAAATCAAGATATTGATTCAAAAAAGTATTTATTCCAAATTAATGATGTAAAATCTAAGAAATTATTGCAATCGCTTTCGGCATGTGATCAATCGAGTATTACATCTCCGCATACAGTAAATAAAATTGATCCTCACAAAAAAAAATTGTCTTGTCCAAATTCTCCAGAAATTATATTATCAAATCAAAAACGATTCACAAATTTAGACAGTAAAAAAGATTTTATAAATAAAAATTGTAATATGAAAAATAAATGTATATTGCAAACTGGTATATCCGTTGATACAAAGGTCATTGATAAGTCTGAAAAATCAAATATTCACCTAAATCTAATGAATACCAACATGCATGACGTGGACTCAGAAGACATAATTGAATCATCCGAAGTTATTAATCTGCCTTGTAAACAAAATACTAAAAAAAAAAAAGATTATCGAAGTAAAAATACCAAGATAAATTACTGCAGAAATGGGAATGAAACTCATGACACTAAATGTTTTACTAATAAAAAAAATTTCATAAACTTACAAAGATATGGTCTTAAAAGAAGTCCAGAAAGATTAAAAACTAACAAAAATGAATTTAGGAATACAATTAATTTTGATTCTTTAGATTTTAAAAATACAGATAATGGGTTAAAATCTCCTATATTTGATTTCGGAAGAAAAAATACTCGAAGAGAATCTAAACGTCTAATAATAGAACCACAAAAAAATCATAATCTAAATATTACAGATAATGTCAAGTTCCATTTAGACAACTGTTTAGTACCTGCTTCCATGAACTCCAAAAAAATTATTAAGAAGATATTCAAACAAGAATTAAGAGCGGATGAATCTTCTTATTATGAAAATGATTTAAATATGAATCTTGATAAATGTAAATCATTTACGCATTCAAATGAAATAAGAGTAATTCCTGCCACTCCAGAACACGATGCAGTTCATGTGAGCAGACCTGAAATTGAATATTCTCCAGAAATCGTTTTAAATTCAAAAGTTCCAATGATTGAAGTTGATCAGTCTCCTAAGACACCCCAAAGAAAAAGTAATCGTGTAATCATTCAATCTGTTCAAACACCTTCACGAAATGAGAGCGTTATACAATTACCAAGTTTATTTGAATCTGTAACTTCTCCAACCCAGTCTATTATCAATTTAGAACAACCATTTAAAGTGTGTATTAAGAAGTATTGTGATGCTATTAAATTATGAAGATAACAAACCATTTTTATTATACTTATTTTACAGATTGATACTATGGAATCGCCCAATGCAGTTTCTGAGTATGAAAATGTTTTTGAAACGGTAGTATGTATGAATAAATCAAAAAATAGTCCATCTCCCAATCGTTTTGATTCTGCTAAAAAACAAAGAAAAATTGGGTTAGTTTTTTATTTTTTCAAAATTCTTGGTAAAAATAATATTTTTAGTCATTGTAAATAAAATTGTAGGTATGAAAAATCATTAATTATCAAATAATTAATAGTTGTAATTTTTTATACTATAGTAGAATTGTTAATTACATATGTACCTATATTATTTTCATATTTAACTTGATCCGTTTTCATTTTCGATATGTATTAAATATATTCTTAACCAGCACCAGTGAAAGGATAGTGCAGAAGAGGCAGCTATTCAAGGCCCTGCCTCTAAAATTAAATTTAATAAATTGTAAGCCTATAATTTTGTTTTTAAAATAAAATAACAAGTGGCCCCTGTCATCTAAAAATGTGTATGGTATTTTAATCTTATACTTTATAATAATATACTTAGCTGGTGATTACATTGTAGTATAAATAGTATAATGATAATAAATTAGTAATCAATAATATATTGTTGACACTTTTATAATAAAATATAATATTTATACTAAGGAAAAATGTTATTTCATAAGTTATGTCCAAGATAACATTTTTTGGTTTTACGAAAATAAATACTAGGGCCCCATGAATAAATTTGCCATAGCCGTACTAAACCCTCCATCAGTGGTGTCCCTAATTGAGCATATATTATTAAATTATTAAAGAAATATTTTATCTTAAATAAGCGATTAATATTTTATTATAGTAAAGATGGATTGCGAAGACAATTTCGAGATCTAATCAATCGTAAAAAATCTGAAGCTTGTATTCGAGAGTATGAGAAAAACTTATCTAAATATTATCAAACAAAAAAATGTGAAACTGCTTTGTTAAATGTAATTGAAGTATGGAAAGAGTTCAGAAGTTTTGTTTTACTTTGCTACTATATGAATTCTGGTAAAGGATTTGAAAATAATTACATTTACAACCATTAAATCAGTTGTGCATTAATCGTGCTAACTTTTGATAATATTTTACAGAAACAGAAGTTCAAAAAGTGTTGGTTACTTTAGAAAACTGTCCCAAAAATGTAACCAAAAATAGTATAATACGAATTTATTCTCCATGGTCGACCATTAAATCTGAAAAAACTGAAATATTATTGTTCATTGGTGTCATTCATGTTGAAGTAATTGAAGTTTCTGAATCTACAATATTGCTTGAACCTAAAGGACTATTCTCAAATTTTAAGGGATTACTGACAAATGTATTTCAAAATGAAGTTGTTTGGAAATGTAATTGTTCTGAAGGTAAAATACTACAATTGTTATTATTAAATAACTTATAATCATTTAGTAAAAATTGTAACGATGATTAATATAATTAATTATTTTTATAGTCTAACATCATCTACTCTTTTATAATTAATTATATCTCGAAAAGATTTTATATGTGTATATTACAGTCGACTTTCGGTAATTCGAAGTTCTTCTTCTTCTCTGGCTTTTTACAGGCCTTTTAGGCCCATTGCCGCAACAACATATTGTCTCCATTCTTCTCTATTTTGTGCCGTTTCTTCAGCATTCCTTACTCCCAGCATCTTTAGGTCTTCTTTTATTCTATCTGCCCATCTCTGTCTAGGACGTCCTCTGGGCCTCTTTGCGTTTGGTTTCCATGTAGTTATTTGTCCGATTAGTCCTTTTGATCTCCATACATGTCCAGCCCAGCCTATTCGTGCGCTTTTCAAGATCCCAGTAATATTGGGTTCGTTATATAATTCCTCTAAATTTTTATTGCTACGTATTTCATATTCTCCTTCATTGTTTTTCTTTGGGCCAAATATCTTTCTCAATATCTTTCTCTCAAATACTTCTAGCTTTTTTTCATCTGCCTTTGTCGTCGCCCAAGTACTACTTGCATACAGAGCTATTGGTCTGACTAGAACTTTATATAATGTTACTTTGGATTTCCTTGATAGTAGTTTTGATTTGAACAATGGTAATAGTCCATAGTAGCACCTGTTTGCTGCGATGAGTCGTCTTTTCACTTCTTCGTGGCTATTAGCATCTTCATTAATATCTGCACCTAAGTATTTAAAATGTCCTACCCTTTCAAATGTGTACTCATTTATTTTCAAGGAATCCGATCTGTGGTTTTGTCTAGATATAATCATGTACTTTGTCTTTGTCTCATTAACTTTTAGGCCAATTTTATTCCCCTCCTTCAGCAATATATCTGTTGTGTTTTTTAGGTCGTCAATTGTTTCGGCTAATAGTACTATATCATCCGCGTAAGCGACTGCTGTTAGATGTTGATTGTCTTTTATTTCTATGCCCTTAGCTTGAGATATAACTGTCCTCATGACTGATTCTAATGCGATGTTGAACAGTGCAGGTGATAAAGCGTCACCTTGTCTAAGGCCAGTCGTTACCTGAAACTCCTCTGATAGTTCTCCTCCAAAACTAATTTTACTTTTTGAATTAAATGTACACGATTTTATTAATTCGAAGTTAATGGGGGAAAAAAAAAATTTGACATAATAAAAATTAAGATCTATCAAAAACTTTTAAAAAGTATATTTTTATTTTTAAAAAACTTATACGAGTACATTACAAAAATTAAGAAAATATGTTTAATACATAACTATCATTCCTACTTACATGTTATTATTTTTAAAGAATTGGTGTAAAGTTAATTGTTTTTGTTTATATAGTACATTGTTCTCAATTACATTTTCTAAAATACCTAGTGGTTTAAATAAATCATTCATACCTTCATTGCCTTCAATATATTTACTTAATATTTCTAATGCAAGTGTTGCTTCTTTATTTGTAACGGTGAATTGTATTTATCGGTCTTCAAATTCTTCTTCATTATCTACGTCTAATATATCGGATATAATATCATTCTCAGTCCATTTTCCACAAACCTCAAAATTTTCGTCCGAGATTTATTTTCTCAGTTAATTGATATCATTCATCGTTATTATCATAAGATGATTAAGGAATATTTTCAGTTGAAATTCTAAAACCTGATTTTGTAAAATAGTATACGATCGTTTCTTTTTTTACGTGTCACTATGCTTTATCGCATAGCTGTATAGCATCTTGCATCTAGTAATTACTTTTAGTTGGTTACAATGGTCGGGTTTTACAATACAAGTCAAAAAAAAAATCGCCTTGATAACCAATTTTTAGTACTAAATTTGGATAAAAAAATTCGAGGTATCGAAAACTTGTCAAATTAATTTTCAAGTTGACAAGATTATTTAAACATTAAGTGTTTTTGTTATTTGAATTTTAATTAATCGATGTATCTAGAATTTTGAATAATCAAGGTTCGAGTTACTGAGAGTCGGCTGTATAATATAAATGTATGATTTATTTAGATATAATATTTTTTGTTTTTTTTTTTTTTTTTAGAGAATGCTTGTCAATGTCTAGGAGAACTGAGTACTTTCACTTATTTGAAATACATGATTTCTTAATATGATTTATAAAACTGAAAGTTAATAAATTATTTTCAGTATTTTCATAAAATAATATGTATAGTTATAATTATAATTAAAATCAAAAGTTAATGGATTAGAATATGTATATTTATAGACTTGTTTGCTGTTATTTAAATTTATATTTAATTTTCCCCATTGTTTTTATATTATTTGTGTCCATTTAGAGAGTAACTTAGAAGACTGTAGAAGTGAATTACTAATGCCGTTTTGTTTATTATGATGTAAACTTCTAATTTGTTGTTTTTTATAAATCAATTTGATTATTTGAGAAAATAATAAATATTTGAATTAAATAAATATAAGGATTATATGTATGCAATACCATTTACATCATTGAAATGTTTTTATCTATATTTTTTCCGTGTTTATGTTTTAATATCCAAATATATTGAAAATATTACATGAATATTCAATTATCTTAACTCTGTTGTCATAGTATTATATTTTTAAGTATTTTTATATTCTAAAGTAAGATTTAATTAACAAAACCTTATTATGATATCCTTGTATAATATTGTTTTTGTTTACTAACTCAAAGTAAAAATGAAGGAATACAATACAATAATAAACATTCATTTTTTCGCAATAAATGATATATTTATGGTTTTAAATAAAAAAAAGAACCGGATGGGCCTTGCTCTGCTGTACACTTGGGGGTGAAGTGCGACTCTTTATAGGATAGGTCATTATAATGGATTTGTTAAATTTGAATTCAATGATAGGTATCATTGTATACGAAAAACGATTCTGAACGGAGATGATATGTTTGTCTTGAATATAATACAATGTTATTTATAAATATTGTAATAAGTATATTTTATTTTGAAACGAAAAATTTAGTAAAATCGAAAATTTAAATTGTCTATAAAAAAGTCAAAATATGTCAAAATACTTTGAAAACTTAACCATGTATAGAAAACGTCAATATAAAGATTTGGTGATAATTTCAAGTTGTTGCGGTTTTTCGTTTTTGAGTTAGAGCATTTAAAAAAAACCCGATATCATTTGTCAGTCTAGAATATTATACATTATATTATATTTAACATGTAATTTTATGTCAATATTCGCTGTTCAAATGCTTATAAAAAAAATTGTGCCTATGGATTTTAATAATTTTTGAATGACATTAAGAACTACTTCTGTGGAATCTTGTATTAAATTTTCATGTATTTTGTAGGAGCCAATTTTTTTTTTATCACCGATTATAAAAATAAAATGTAAAAATATCGAATATTTTAAATGCCTATAAGTGGCTTAAAAATCAATATTATATTTTGAAAAAAATATGACATAAAGGAAATACCAATCTTAACAGCTGGTAGAAATTTCAAAAATCTGCGACTTATACTTTTTGAATTATAACAAATATTTAAAATCGTTTAAGAATAAATCGCTATTTTATGCAATTTCGTAAATATTTTAATTTCAAACAGTCATACAATTTTTTCCTCTAATTCCGGTAGAAATTTTTTAAAGATTTTTGAAGAGTAGCTTAAAGATAACCTAGTGTTAAAATTTTGAACCTTAAATATGAACAGAAAAAATTTTATGAATTTTTATCTACAAAATAACTTGCAAATTATCGTGATTTTTACATATTTCGTATAAATTGGAACTTTGAGCACTTATAAAAAAAAATTGTGACTTAGGATTTTAGATTTTTTTTTATCAGTTAAGGAACAACTTATAAGAAACCTTGTATTAAATTTTCAAGATTTTCTGGGCAGCCAAAAAAATTTTATCGTTATTTAAAAAAAAAATACTTAAAAAAATTGAAAATTTCAATTGTCTATAAATAGCTCAATAAAAGTCAAAATACTTTGAATTTTTTTAGGGTTTTTCCCGTCGCATTTAAAAAATATTGAAAATTTTTTACTTATGACCCCCCAAAGTACCAACTAGATTCACGTTCCTTTCAGAAAAGTTGCTACATAAGCAAATCGAAGCATTTTTACTGCCAAAAAAGGTGTCGTCAGACACAAAAAAAAAAAAAAATTAAAAAAAAAAACGCACATCATTGTAAAACCAATAGATTCCATCACTCCGTTCAGAATCTAAAAGACCCGGATGGGCCTTGCTCTGCTGTACACTTGGGGGTGGAGTGCGACTCTTGATAGGATAGGTCATTTTAATGGATTTGTTAAATTTGAATTCAATGATAGGTATCATTGTATACGAAAAACGATTGTGAACGGAGATGTTAGTCTAGATTCTAGATTCTATAAATAACAATGTATTATATTCTAGACTCTAGAATATAATACATTGTTATTTATAAATATTGTAATAAGTATATTTTATTTTGAAACGAAAAATTTAGAAAAATTGTCTATAAATAAGTCAAAATATGTCAAAATACTTTGAAAATTTAACCATGTATAGAAAACGTAAATATAAAGATTTGGTGAAAATTTCAAGTTGTTGCGATTTTTGGTTTTTGTGTTGGAGTATTTAAAAAAAATTAATTTGTAAAAACGTGATTTTGCGTTTAATTTCCCGTTTTTTCGTAATTTTTTCATCGTTTTTTTTCGATTTTTTTAAAAAGTATTGAAAAGTTGGATTTTAGACTAGCCAAAGTACCATCTACATTCACTTTCCTTTCAGAAAAGTTGCTGCTTAAGCAAATCGAAGCATTTTTACTGCCAAAAAAGGTGTCGTCATACACAAAAATAAAACTCTGTTCAGAATCTAAAGAAAAACACACATAATTGTAAAATCAATAGATTCCATCACTCCGTTCAGAATCAAAAAAACACACATCATTATAAAACCAATAGATTCCATCACTCCGTTTAGAATCTAAAAATATCGGAAATCGTGTTACACTCAAATTTTTTTTATAAGTCCATACAGTTCAAATTTGTATAAAATATGTTAAAATCGAGATAATTTGCAAGTTATTTTGTAGTTGAAAATTCATAAAAAATGTTCTGTTTAAACTTAAGGTTCAAAATTTTAACACTAGATTATCCATAAACTACTCTTCAAAAGTCTAGAAAAATTTTGTGACCGTTTGAAATTTAAATTTTTTTCGAAATTGCATAAAATAGCGATTTATCCTCAAACGATTTTTAATATTTGTTATAATTCTAAAAGTATATGTTGCAGAAACTTACAAGAAATTTTTACCAATTGTGAAGATTGACATTTGCTTTATATCATATTTTTTTTTGACATTTACTGCCAAAAAAGATATCGTCAGACAAGAAAAAAAAAAAATAAATAAAAAAAAACACATTATTGTAAAACCAATAAATTCCATCACTCGGAATTTAATAAAATATTTCTATAAAATAGAATCTAATAAAATAAAATATGTTTTATTTGGTTTATTTAATTTTTTTATTGATTTTATATTTTTAAAATTCATATTTTCATTTTAAATTAAAATAATTACTGCTGTTTTTTATTAAAAATGTTTTTAAGTGTTAGAATAAGAAATTTATCAGTAGTTTGTTAGAAATATATTACAGTAAGATTAACGTAAATGGTGCCCAATTACAAAAGTATACTTTTTATGCTAAGAAAGAAAGAGAGAATACATCCATGGTAATGTAACATTCAAATTAAAAAATATTGTTGAATAAAGACAGTATATTAGTGCAGGATCTATCACTAATAACAGATGACTTTTAAATAACAATTAATGATAACTACAATCATTGATTATAGAATATACTATATTTTGTATTTAGTTTATTCTATAATCAATGCTACAGTACATAAATATTTACAATTATTGTAATCGCTTAAAGTTATTTTGGTTGGGATAAACCAAAGTTAATTACTGTTTATTTTTTATATTGCTTTGTTCTTATCAATAATAAGCTGTTTAATGTTTTTTGCTTAATAATTAGAGAACAACCATAAAAACTATATCTGGGGGACTTGATAAAATGTATCTCCTGTGTAGTGGCGTAGGAAGTTATGGCAAACTGTACCTACGCCACAGGCGCGGCTTCAGAGACTTACAAAGGGGGAGGGTGGCATTTTTCAGCTATCACTAAATTGCAAAGGGGACTTATTGGTTAGAGAATATTCTAACCTGGAACCTGTAAGTGATTACTGATAATAGTTATTTCCCCAAATTAATACTGAGTCTGACTACGTTCCTATATTATGTACACACTTCATATTAATGTCATATGGTTTTTTTAGGCCGCCAAATAAAATTGTTATGTAGGTAATCAGGATTTAACAGTTCACAAGGAAAAATATGTGAAAAATTAAAATGTTTGAAAAAAAGCTGGGGGGGGCACGGACCAAGTGCCTCCCTCCCCTAAGCCGCTCCTGCTATGCCAGGGTAGCAAAATGGTCCAAAAGTCGTATTTTATTCTGCCTTTAAAACGAAATTTTTCTATCATACTTTTTGAAATGAATAGTATTTGTCTAATTGTACACATTATGTGTGCATTTTTATGATGAAGTTATGAAAATAGCACAAGAAAAGGTCATATGAAGAAATTATAGATGAATTTGTCTGTCTTAGAGCGAGAAAAGGAAATTATTAAAATGTATACTGTAATAATAACTAATAAATATAAATTATATTATTATAAAAAACTAGTTAAAAAATATAATACAATCAAATTTTCAATTGGTAATAGTAATTTTTTTTTAAGTTTGCTAGGGGTGCTTCTGTTTAATTCTCTAACTGTTTAATTCTTATGTCAAGTAAATAGTATTTAAACATTTTCTTGACATCCCACATTTGGGGAAGTTACTATTCTGTAGGATTAATATTAATATTCTGAATAAACTAATTATCAAACTATAATATCACCAATAGCACTCATACAAAATACTTTACATTTTATTTTTAAACCATAAATTTGTTCGATTTAAAGAGGGAATATTCTTATTTGTATAATTGTATAATTATAATGTAACACTAATTACTTCCTAGCAGCTAGGACTCAGCTTGATCATTTATATGTATTAAAAACTATTTGGTACTTGAAAATGTTGGGTAATGGGTTAAAATCGAAAATGTTGATTACCAACAAACTCGAATATTATTCGGATAAACTGGTACTTGGGCACCCGGGTATTACTTACATAAAAACATGAGTACTATCCTATACGTACTAGTGGCAAGAAAAAATAAAAATATCGAACCAATGTGCGTTGTTGTTGGTCAAAGTCAGAAGCGGATTTATCTTTTTTACGACTATAGGCACCAACAATTTGCCGCCCTTATAATAGGTGAACAAGTTACAATACCCCTCCAATATACCTACTCTAAATATTAAATATATAGACAAAAGTAGTGAACATCCATTTGAATTTAATTAATTTTCCAATTTTGATACGTTTAATGTTTTTTAATAAAATTTATAAAATAATATAACTTTATATCTAAAACATTCTCTGTAAATTCAGCTGTGGGTTTATAATTTGTAAAATTAACTTGGACGTTATAATTTTAATTTAGCCCATAAGAATTTTTTGTATGTACTCTAGATAGTTGAAGATCTAGCTAATTATAAACCTAACTAATTAATTAATTTAACTATAAAGTACCAAAAATGATTTTGAGTTATATTTAAAATTTTATATTAATTTGATTTTGATGCGATTTGAAATATATTTTTAGAATTTTCAAATAAAAAAAAAAAATGTTGTTTATTTTCTGTACATTATTGAAATGTTTAAATTAAGACGAAATTTATGAATTAACATAACAAATATTGGAATAAGTACTTCCGTAGACTATCTATTTAAATGTATCTTCTTTTACATCTTTTAACTAAAAATAGAGTCAATTTAAATTTAAATTACTTTATCTAATAACTCTATAAGAAAATAAAAGCATAAAAAAGAAGACAGACTGTTTTTGCCTTATGTAAACTATGAAAATAATGTAATATTGGAGTTTAATTATGTAAGCTGTGATGAATATTCTTAATATTCTAATCGTTTATTTTTATTTTTTTCATTTTGTATTCCTATACACCTACTGTTCATCATTTATTTGCTTGTTGAACATATGGAGTTTATGTTGTATATTATATATATATTATATGGAGTTTCGCAATATATTTTTCTTTAGATTGCAGATGTGATTTTGAAATAAAAACTCCGATCTACCACCCTAGAAAAATAAAAAGTGAAGTCTTTATGATATATTTTGATAAACTTTATTCTAAAATGTACATTTAATATTATAATTAATGGTATAATAATTGGGGATTGCTAGTTTTTTTTATCTATAGGGGTTGTAAGTCATAATTTCTCTTGTTTAGACACGAGGTGTATCTCCCTTCCAAAATAGTGGCTATAATTACGTATTAATAGCACGTTTGTAAAAATTAACATTGAATAAATTCAAATATCTTGTACTCTTTATTTAACTAAATATTAGCATTTTAATTTTAATATTAAACTTTAGGCATATACCGATAATCTATAAATAAGCGAGTATAATATGTTATAATATAACATATTATACTCGCTTATTTATACATATTATGTATAATAATCCCCTTAAGATAATAATTGTTGAGCTAAAATGGTTTTATACCAGCAGCTAATTAAATAAAAAAAAAAAAAAAAAATAATGTGTAATAATCATAAATATAAATAATACTAATAATAGTAAATAATACTACTACTAATACTAATAATACTACTACAGTAGTAGTATACTACTATAGTAAATAATACTAATAATAATAACACTCAAGAAAAAAAATGTTTCTTTTTCTTATGTCCAGTCTATTTTAATTATATTTTTATTCATTCTGGTGCGATAAATTATATAAGATATCGATTGCGAAATTGTTTTTATTATTCATAGATATACTTCATATATATCTATTGACTATACTACTAGATTGCTACAATAGTATTTGGTATAGTATGTATAACATGTGTACTAAATTATTTAACGGTCATAGATTTATTCATTAAAATATGTTAAGTGGGTATGAAATGAAAAAAGTTTATACTGTTAACACGTGTTTTTAATATGATTATTGAAAAATCAAAATTTTGTCGGTTATTTAATCTCTGACTCCACATCACATGCAGTTATGCGGAAATGATCAAACAATTGATATTGATATCGTAAAAAATAAATGTATACATTTTTTCATGAAAACAGGACGCCTAATATTATTCTTGTTCATTGCTTTTGTATTATGTACCATATGATTTAGAATAATTTTTATGCATTTTAAAAATATGTACATGGAGGTATTCAGTACATAATTATCTTATGACTTGGGGAAATCGTAAACTATATTCAAGAAAACTGATTGTGGTTTTTTGCAAAAATGTCCTTTCGGTTTATAACATAAGAATCAATAAGAATTCGAGCATATATTTTGAATTTAATACTAATTTTATGATTTCAAGTAAATAGTAGATAATCTTCAACTAAAATAATAAAGTATAAAAAAAAATTGCAATTTATGTAGAACAATACCAAGCAAACTTTCAAGTTCATCTTATTTGAAACAAGACCAATGGTATTTTATTTTATGTTTAAAATTCAGTTGCTTTGGTTATCAATTTTTTCTATCGATATTTAAAAAATTAAATAATGGGATACATTTTCTAAAAAATAATAAGTTTTACTAAATATTTTGGATTTAAATTACTGCTTATCTGCTTAATTTTTTGTCTTAGACTTGCGACAAATTTTAGAAGAAGTAAATTAAAGATAAAATAAGTTATTTATATTTTAATTGATATCACCCCAATGGACTTTAAATATCTTGGAACTAATAAAAATATTAAAAATCACATGCACAATGAGAAAGAACTAAGAATAATAGCAGCTAATAAAAGATACTTCGCTCTGGAAAAATTGATCAAGTCCAAATTACTATCAATGACATTCAATGAGATCCAAATCAATACCATACTCGAGCTATCCCGTCTAGTTCTATCTTATGGATGTGAAATGTGGTCGGTCGCAAAGGGTTGATGTAGAAAAATTGATGAATAAAAGGAAATTACTGTGTCGTGTACATTTTGGAAAATGGTGACTACAGAATTAAAACCAATGACCCAATTTATCAAGTGTACCGAGTATCCAATTCAAATGCATATATAAGAGCCAAATGTTTGGAATGAGCTTATCATACATATCTGGAGAGCCAATGAGATATTAAAAAATGTAGTGATAGAAACAATTGATGGGTAATGACCTAGACTCTAGGTTAGGTATTTTTCAGTTTTTTAGTGCACATATTAAATCTACTATTAATACGCATTTATACATTTTGAATTCATAAGTGCACAAATTGGTTGAATAATTACGTAGCATTCTTGATCCTTGATGTATAGGACTATTCAATAATGTTTTGTGATCTAACATAAATACAATGCAGTAGAATACAATTTAATAGACATTCCACGAAAAAAAATAAAATAAAATAAAATAATAAAAGATTAAATAAAATTTAAAATAAAACCACAAAACGGTCTTTTTAATATCCTCCCAAAATTTTATAAGTCTTCGATAAATTTATGAAATCGTGGAGGGTTTTTTTTTTTCTGTTCATCAATCACAGGAACGTCGTTATATGTACGCGTACTTTTAAAAGCTTGAATGAATCTACAGATACAATAATAGTAGCATAAAAATACTAAGGTCCGGCGACGATAATAGTAATTACATTATAACAATTACAATTATTATGAACGAACGTATTCGGAAGATATTTTGCGTGTGCATAACGACTGTAAACGAGTAGTTGATAAAAAGAAAAAAAAGTGTATAAAATATTATATTATATTGTACACATATGTGTAGTGTCTCGATAACGACGAAACGTAACGAGATGAAAATTAATATATAAAAAACAAAAAAAAAAAAAAAGTAAGAACTGAACAGATAGAGTATAAGGAAGGAAAAAACGCGACGATTATTATTTAATATTATGCGTGCACGGTAAGTCCGAGCGCAAAGGTGTGGGAGAGGGAGGGAGAGAGGGAGTGAGAGTGAGAGAGAACGACGCGGCCGACGGACCCAACGTTGAGGGGCGGACCGGTGACGGACGAGTGGATGGAGGGGAGTGCGCGCGCTCTGCGATCGAGGAGGAGGAGGCAACGAGCGCGGCGGCAATTCATTCGGCGCGTATGCCAACGCGGTCGCGTCGTACTACTACTACTACGCGACTACTACGACTACTCTCTGCAACTGGTACCGAAACTGCGCCGGGGTAGTCGCACGCTAAACACGCGTCCGGTAGGTGCGAACACGCTCAAGTACAGTCGTCGGCCGATTTATTTCGTAGTTGTTTTTTTTTTTTTTCGTTTTTTTCTTTTTCAAAGTACATATTTCGCGTACGTACTACGTATACGTACGTGTTATTTAAAAAAAATATATCTGTGTGCTGTGTTAACGAGGTATTTGCCTAGCGTTGTTTTTAAAAAAATCCCATCTCGGCGGTGGTTAAAGTTTTATAAAAAAAAAAAAATTGTCTCCGTCCACTGTCCCGCGTGTAGTCTCCGTGCGTCCGAATAAGCGTAGTTACGTCGTCGTCATCGTTGCATCGACATAGTTCGTTTGTAAAAAGATAAAAATATAAAAACACTAAATATATATAAATACACATATTGTTACGCACACATGACGAACGCGACGATGATCACTCCGGTTTTCGCAGTCGTCTGTCACTCGGCCCTCGCGAACACCACGTTCTTACGGTGACATTACAGCATTAAGTCGCGCACGAACACCATCGTCAACAAGTGGTCGCCGACGACCTTTCCCTCGTGGCCAGAAATCCGTAAGTGTTGCGCGCTCGGGGCGCATCGTACGTTTATCACGTGCCGTACCGTTGCTTGTACGTCGTGTGCCTGATATACATAGTACATACGAACCCTGAAACGATAGAACTGAAATGAACTCGCCGCAAATGTACGACTCGGCACCGCAACCGCACGCACATCAACCGCACCACCAGCTCAGCCAACAGGAATTGGCCATGGCCGCAAAGAAAGCGCAGCTCGGGCAGCTCAAGAACAGGTACGACATATCGGAGCTGTCTACGCCCGAGATATCGCTCGACCTGCAGAACCTCATCGACGACAGTCAGTTCAGCGAAGGACTGTTCACGGAGATCCTGCAGCAGGGCCAAGTTAAGTTGCCCAATGGCACCGGTGGCGGCAATGGCCGCAACGGTGTGTCCCAAAACGGTTTCAACTCGCGCACCACACTAGCATACATGCCGCAGCCCGTGCACTACGAGAGCACCCCGGCAACCGCGGGCGGTCCCATCAAGGAGGAACCACCAGAGTCCGTGGAGTTCAGGAACCAGCAGCAGCAGCAGCAGCAACAGCAGCAGTACCTTAGCAATGGCCAGGGTGGCGCATTTCAGACGTCTCCCGTGTCGAGCGGCGGTGGTGGCGGTCCTCACCTCAAGGCCCATCACAACCACCATCGGAAGTCGAGTTCCGGGTCGAATAAGTCGGTGGACAAGAATACGGACGAGTACAAGAGGAGGCGTGAACGTAACAACATAGCAGTACGCAAAAGCCGGGAAAAGGCGAAGATCCGCAGTCGCGAGACCGAGGAGAAAGTCAAATTGTTGGTCAAAGAGAACGAGCGGTTGCAGAAGAGGATAGAACTGCTCAGCGAGGAACTCAATGTGCTCCGTTCGCTGTTCACCAACGTGGGCGTACTGCCCGAGCACCTGCACCGGGAGCTCAACAAACACTTTGACGCCTATCCACACTTGCAGTGAATCGTACGTTAGGTAAATATTTGTATAATTATTATTATATTATCAACATATGTTTAATAATATGTACCTATAATAAGTAGTCGCTAAAATTTACTCCTTTTTTCTCTCTCATTTCGCATATTACATTATAAATTTCTCAGCATATATTTTAATCGATTTGGAAAATCAAAATGCTGAGCTAATAATATCCACTCGCCAGTAGTCGGACGTCTCACAAGATGATTGCGTAAGGATTTTTCACTAGGAAATTACCCGTCTATGTAATATACATGTATTATTGGAATTTGAGAAATCGTATTTTATTTTATTAGTTTTCAGCGCATGATTAGGGTGATGTTATGAGAATGCGACTCGTGAAATCACGTAAAATAATGACTCGAAACATGATACATGAATAATAACCACACTGTACCGATTTACTCGTGGTTAGGCGCGGGTTGGTGTACATAGCGTTTATTTCCTTTCAGCTCGAAAGTACCCATATTAGTCAAATCCAATAAATATTTTGAAGTTGATGCGTATTTTCTTTCTTGCAAAAGCGTAACATTTAAACCGGCACGCTCCATGCGCATTTTCGTTTCGTCGTGTGTTGTGGGTCGTGCAATATAGTTTGTGTGTCGTGCAGACCCGTATAATAGATAGGACAATACGATAGTAAATTGATGGATTGAAAACCATAATATTATACATTATGTTTATAAAATATACAATACATATACAAATACTAAATCAGCACGTGTTATCAGGAAAAAGTCGAGTGAATATATAGGTTTCATATCATCAATTCAATGATGAGTTACGTCAAGTCCCGCCTTGACCTATAACTCTGGCCATAAACTAAAACCAACAATTATTATAATATAAAACAAATCTTCATAAAAAAAAAATGTGATATGACGTGTGATGTATATATGTATACATGATAAGCCGCTTATACATGTATATGTATATATATATATATATATATATATATATATATATATATATATATATATATATATATATTATAATAGGCCTATTCCGCGTTCGCAGTGCGATAAGTGATGGAGGAGGGGGACTTAGAATTCGCAATGGAAATTCAAACGAATTTCTCGATGCGAGTTCAACATCTGCTTCCTCGGCGAATTATCTCTGTGTGTGTATAAAAAAACCAATAATATTATAATCGTAAACGCCACTTGGTGTACAATAGGGGAGGGGGGGGGGTGTTACGTGTCTTGGCGCCGTTTTTCGGTCGTGGTTTCGGCGGATGGTGGTGGTGTTGATAACCGCGGAAAAGAGCGCGTGTACACACGTTTGTACACACCTCACAATACCCGTTGTGTACACAGTATACATATGTGTGTGTGTGTGTGTGTGTGTGTGTGTGTGTGTGTGTGTGTGTGTGTGTGTGTGTGTTTGTATGTGTGTTCGCCTACTACTACTTGACCGTTCACATTCGCCTACTACTACTTGACCGTTCACATTCGCCTCTACCAGCGTCCTGACAGTTGGCGACCTTTGACCGCGACGCCGCCGTGTTCTTAACGTGCGTACGGCACACAATGTCGCGTAACGGTTGGAAACTTATAAATTAATTATATATTTCATACTCGGCCGATCTCCCGGGACAAACATTATGCATACAAAAACACATACACACACATACACACACATACACTGGTCACATAATGATATTATTATCGTTAAACCGTAGAATGACCACCGTCTCTCATATATATGTATATATTATACGTGAGCATTATTTTCTCTCTGTGGCATACGTGTGCGTGTGTATTTCTGGGTCGAGTGTACATTATATTGTTATTATTATTATTATTATTATTATTATTATTATTATGTGCGCGAGATTGAAAACGGCTGCTTGCTGTCGTCGTTATATAATAATAATACAAAATAACGCTGTTCCCAGCGCGTTACGAAACATTGGGTACACTCGAAAATTCACCGAGTTTCCAATGCGCCGCCGCCGCCGGTCCGTGGACAATATGACGATAATGTAATAATATTATTTCAAATCATCCGTTTGCATTTTATTACTTTTGTACACCGTCTTTTAAAATGATTTGTGTGATCAGCTAGTGGAAACTGGGTGATCTATGGATGTTGGTCTTACTCTGGCCCGTATTTTTTAATGTGCTCGTACATTAATTATTTTTTTAAACAAAGTAAAAAAGTAATAATGACAAAAAATGTATGTTCTATCAAAAATACGTTTAATGCTGTTTTTTTCGTTGTGAAACGATAGCCTATATTCAATCGTTGATACGTCTCATATAGCGCTAGAAACTATTTAGGTAATATTTATAATTTTATGTTTCCGTATTGACAAGTTATCCATGCGCTCGCGATTATTTTATAATTTTATATTGGGATCGAGAGAATTGCAAAAACCATCTGAAAACGGAAGACATCACTTTTGTACATTGTTTACGAGTACAAAAATGCATATTCTTTAAGATTTTTATATTGTTTCTAAGCAAAATTTAATACATCACAATCAATCAGGTGTTCGACCACTCTCCCTCCCCTTGTAAATAATAATAATAGTTTAAGTGGTACCTATACTGCCAACCTAGTTGAACGATTTCTTTGTGTACATAAACCTTAACCTGTTACTATTATATTGTGTTTTCGCTGCATGCATAATCATGCACTTTTGTGTTGTCGCCCCTTGTTTTTTTTCTCTTTTTTTATGTCCGAAATTCCCATGGACCCCCTACATCGCGGCCGGCTAAATGTGTATACCTATGATGTGTTATAAATGCGCACCCCTCGCGCGAGCAGGTTATCAGTTCCCGAACATTTTCCCACACACACGTTACCGCCTCCTCCTTCTTATCCGTGCAGGGGCGACTGCGTGCGATTAAAAATCGTAAAAGTACACATACACGTGTACACGGAACACAATATACTTTCGCCTAATACCCATACATACACACCCCGCGGGTCCAATAGAATTCATATGGTGTTTCTATATATCAACGTTTTACTATTGACCGCTTCCGAATAATATAATAGAACGTAAAATATAGTAATAATAATAATAACAATATAATAGTATATGTGTTAAAACTATTATATAAGTATAAAGCGTGTGTATACCACATTTGCGAGTGGTAATAACACACGGTCGTCTTGATACGCCGTCACCACCAACTTGTTGAACGTGTTTTCACACGCGTATGTGAACGCTGTTGTCGTCCTGGTGTTTTCGATATTATTTTAACATACATATTATGCGATTCTCATTCGTAGATTATGTACGCCCGCCACCACTGTACTTGTTCATTTAAATAATACATCTACTACGTAATATAGGTGTAATTGGTTTAGACGCGAAAAATGCTTTTTATTAAATCTCACCTGATATTTTTTAATTTGTTTACAGGTTTCGAGAAATTGGCATCGACGGAACCCGATTCAGTATCATCTCCTCTCTCACCTTTTTTGGTATTAAACAGGGACGTTTTCTGACCTGTTTTTTTATTATTATATATATTATTATTATTATTTAGAATGTTATAATTGTTATTGTTCGTAAATTTCGTTTATTTAAATGTCTTGTCGGGAGCTCACGTATAAATAATATGACATAATATATTAAATATTAATATAATCCTATTTACTATGGGCGTTTTGTACATTGTACATTAATGTGTTAGATAATGATGATACAAAATTACAAATATTAACTGCGCTCAAACGCCGAACTATACTACTTAATCAATAAATTATAATAATATATTATTTTTGTTTACGTATTAAGCACTCTTTCAAGTTACATATACTTTCATCGATATAATATAAAAAATTGCCGATTTTATACGAGTCCTCTTGACAATGTATATTTTTATAAGTCACATATAGATTAGTTGAAAAAAAACTATTTATTTATTTTTCTACTCGTACAAAACCATTTTATCTATACAAATATTTTATTTTATAATCATTTTGAAACGTACAGCATTATATTTTATTTCTCTCTCCCTCTTTTTAAGTTTGTATAGATATATGCATACGCCACGAGTGTTCAATTTTATTACCTATTGTTTCGGAGATTATTGTTCGTCTTGTATTTTCTCTTGATTTTTTGTATATAATATATGAATTAGATAAACGAGATATAAATATAGAACCGAAGCAGACAAATTGGCTAAAGTGAAGTTCATATGCTGTTTCTTACTGTTATACGTCTGTTTGGACGCGTATTAATATATTAATCATATAATATACGGTCCTCTAGAAGATGCGACATATTCGTTAATTTAATTAAATTGAATCGATAAAAAAAAACTAAATTGCATACCACCTACATAACTTTTTTTACGAACATTGGTTGCGTCTCCTTGTTATCGTACTTAGATCAATGTATACAAATTGACAATAATCCCGATCGGAGATGAACACCACCGTTCATTCATAGGTATATACTAAAAAAACGATTCATGTCCAAACTAGACATTTTTTCTTCTAACATTTTGTTTGGTTCGTTTATTTTTTAATTTTTTTTATCTCGGGTATCGCAAAATCCAAAGACTTTCTCGAACGTGCTGTTTCCCAATCTGTAAAATAATAAAAAAAAGTTATATTATATCGGGTTAAAAAGTTTGTAGTAACTGCCAAATTGGTGAGGTTTTTTTCTTGTATCTTTTCTCTTTTGTGTATCTTTTTTATTTTTTTTTTAACAATAATATTTTAAAAAAAATTCTTCCAACTGTGAAATACTGTGATGTCGAAGTGCCTATATAATACTAATAATTATTATGATCGTTATTTTCATACCAGAAAAAGTAAACCAATATTAACAAATGAGTTACCTGTGTAAAGCAAACTAGGCCTTATAGCTAGATGTGAATCACGCCATGCCAAATTTTTTATTATAAATAAAAGAAAAAATTAGTTACCTAACGAAATTCCTAATTTATTATATCGGTTTAATGTTACCGGCCGTTATATAAATGTACATTTTAAATATATATACATATTATGTATTCTAAAATATAATATATACATTAACCGTTTTGTTTCTTTTCGGCCTTTCGTAAAAATATCATAATTATTGTCCTTTATAAATACTATTTTTTTAAACGAATATTTTTTTACTATTAATAAAAGGTTACATATTTGTGTAAGATTAATGGAAAACTGCCTTTGACTCAACAAAGTTTGAAGTTTTTTTGTAAATAAAATACTTTTAATTTTTTTGTACGTGTTGTACAATAATATAATTTTGTACGTTTTGTTTTTTTTTTTTTTTTTTTTTAATATTAATTTAAAGTATAATTTTTTTTTACCTATTTAGTAGTTTTTTCTAGTCTAAAATATAATAAAATATAATTTTATTATTGATAAGATATTGTATTTTTATGGTTATTTAAAATAGTACAGTATAATACATATTTTTTATTTTTATTATTTAAACATAATTTATTTGTAAAGACGACATAAATATTATATATAATATATGTATATTATATAATATTTAGCAGATTTAGTGTTAGTATATTTTTAAAATATTATTATGTTATGGTTTTAATATTATATTTTTCTCTTTGTTTTAATTTTTTTTTCGTTATTGATTAATAAAAAAAAACTTTTAAAAAATAACCTAATATGCTTGTACATTTGTGCTCTTCTACTTATCCACCACTCTAGTACGTACTTCCTACAACACATAATGAGTGAGTATTACTGAATTATAGGTACCTATAGACAATACCTCGGCACGGTTACATTTACTCATAATTTATTATAACATAAAATATTGTACATAACTATCTATGCGATAATTCTTAAAAATTACAACGACCAGAGAAATTATGTTGAACGACGAGAACTCGTCTGCGATTATTTTTTTTTTTTAAATCCTTTATTAAATACTCTACACAAGAACGTCGTATCGCATTTGTGTGTTATATTTTATACCTATACGTTATAGCACGAAGACGGTTTACCTATGGGTACCACTCCCGATCCCATTTTTTTATGAATACAATCATTTTATTTTCTCAATTTCCATATGTCGGCTCATTGCGAACTATTTAATGTGGGGCATCGTGTTTTCCGTGCTTTTCCATAATTTAGCCCACGCAGGAAATATCAACGAGAAAACATATGGTGTAATACTTTCTGTATATCAGTCTCCATAAAATATCATTTGCAATCATCGCACATGAAACTATCAAATATAAATTCCCTGAGACTTCTTTATTATTTAAGGGCGGCATATTATAATTGGCACAGGGTAGCGAAAAACCTAGCGCCGGCACTGTTAATATATAAGCTTTAAGGGCAATACTGATACGAGTACATTTCCAACACCCGGTCCTACTTTTTCCTATTTTTACTTTATTTATCAATTTCAATACAAAAATGAAGAATATGATATGCGCTTATTTGACGAAACCATTTAGAACGCACGGCGTGTTGTGGTATTCGGTGGTTTTCGCCTTAACGACATTGTCAAAATCCTAATGCCGATAACTTTCTTTTGTGTATGTACACGCGCGATCAATATTGTTTTTGAAAAAAAAACTTGTATCTTTAATAAATTCAGTACACAGTAATTGAACACTAAAAACGTTAATTGTTGTCGTATATGCAAGGCCGGATTTAATACAAGTGCCATTATAGGCCCTGATATAATTTTCCGCTCCTCCATCCTATGATTCTATCCTTTTATTTAACTATGAAAAAAAAAAAAAATTGAGTTATTGAAAATTTGCTTAATGTATTGAAAATAAAATAATAAGAAAAATTTGATAAATAATAATTATTGAAATAAAGATTATAAACATCACGAATAAATAATACACTTTTTTTTTAATAACATTGCCTTCAAAGTTTTATGACGACATACACTTATAAAATTATTTGTATAATGATAGTCGATATTTAACGATTAAATATAGATAACAATTATACATAAGAAATCCGAACAATTTTTTATACGCGATCTACACAAAATTAAAATAAATAAAATACATTTAATTTTTGTTCCATACAATAAATTTGCCGTTCTTCAAATGTTTTCGTCCTAGTCCCAAGCCTCACGAGCTGAAGCCAAAATTCGGTCCTGCGTACAGACACTTGAGAAAATCGCTGTAATTATGAAACGTTCAGTGTTGTACCCATATCATAATCATGAATCCTGATCGAAATGACAATGTGTGATTATTCAACAAAATATCGATCTCACAAGATGTTTGATGATCCGACCTATGAAAACTATACAGTATAGGTGTAAGTACTTGTATCTACCAATAATGTAAACAATTTTACGATTTTAATAAATGATCGTCACGATTAACGTTTTCGAAAAACAATAATTTGAGTCATTCGAACCTTAACGAAACGAAAATAATAAAATCTACAAACAATAATGATCACTTTTAATCTCAAACACACTCGACGAATGTTTTTCTTTGTTTGAGTATTAATATAAATACCGATACTGTTATATGTGTATACCTACTATATGTACAAATTATATTGTACGCATTGCACTAGTTTGTATTTTGTACTATCCATAAGACAACAGGTATTAAAAACATAATTTTAGTAGTAATAAAAATAGTAAATCTTATCGAGAACATAGCATTAAAAGTTTTGCTAATATATACTCGTATATATGTGTAAGGAAAACATCCGACTGCGCTATGTTTTGAGGAGGCGCCAAATGTACACATGCGGTGCCACGACGACGATAGTGACACATACACGTAAGTACTTTTATATTCTATGTATGTGTACAATAACTCAATTTTAAGTGGAAACAATTATGTGCATGAAAAATAGATTATTAATTAATTATTTTCAAAACACGTTAATGGCATACACGCATGCTAGTATGTGTATATACTATTACATATTACTATATTATTTACAATAGGTTCTTATATTATTTACATTATTGATTACTGCAGCATGTATGCGGTAATCTTATCAAATTTTCATGTAGTATACTTACGAGCAGATTTTAATTAAAAGTTCGTTCGGGTCTCTGCGCGCGCGATCTCAATGTCACTGCACGTAGTATATTTTTGTTATTTTTATTATTATTTATTTATCTCCGAAGGCCGCCTACAATAATATGTGTGTCGTATATAAAATTATAATATGAGATCATAACGTGCCCTGAGCTTTTAGTATTAAATTTTCATCGTATTATTTCGATTTATATTTACCGACGGCGACAACATGGATGTACACATTATTGTGCCGCGTAGTCATAAAACTATATACTATTATCACTGTCGTCGTATATAATGTGTATTATAATATAATCCCGCGCATTGTCGAATCATACATTATGCCGCGTAAATTGTTATTGACGGTGAAAACAGAATCAATTAATCATTTGTTTTTCTTTCCGTAAATCGTTGAACGCTACTAGGTATTATATAAATATAAATAGGTAATAATAATTAAAGCTATTTTTTCTTATTGAATATTCTATCGGCTGCACTCTTGTTTTCGTGGTTGCATTTACAAATGAAAAAATACCACACACACACTGCATTATGTAACTATCATGGTTGAATCTCCGTTACAGATTTGTATGTTGTTGGCTGAATAGAGGTTCTAATGAAATTAATATAATGTATGTGGGCTCATATGTATATGCTGAATAAGTGCACATAATATCGAAATGTTGAATGAAATAAAATTACCTGCTAGCTCCTTGCTCCTAAATCCTTCCCGTTAAATGTTTATCTTCAATGTGTATTTTGTAATGCATGATGTTAGAATTGATGGATAGCATTCATTGATCCGGTGAATCAGTTAATAATAAATTTAATTTTTCCATCGCACAGAAAAAATACACAATAATACCATTTTTGTACAAATATCTTTGTTATAATATTCATTTTTTACAGTTGGATCAGTGGCATAATTAGGAATTGGTTTTGGGGTGGGATATAAGTTTATATTTTATCGTTTATCGTTACAATTGAGGGCTTCCCCCCCACACGCTCTTTTGATCATTAAGTTTCATAGATTACAATATTCACTATTTATTTTTAACTATATACTTAAAAAATGACGTGGATAAGTCATAATGAGTACATAGAAATTAGAAATGCATAAATATATGAAAGTTTTAATTATTTCAGAAAACAGTTTAACTTTTTTACCACTTTGCTAGGTTGGTATTCTTCTGAATGATATTTTACTGTCTTATGATATTATATGATATACTAAACTATACTATATGATACTGTCTTCTTGAACGACTTGATCAGTTTCTTTAACTTTTTTTTAAAAAAAATTAAAGAAAGGCAACTGACTGCCTTTTTATTTTTAATTTAATAAAATATTTTATTAGGACTATTAGGTATCGGTTATTTAAGAGAATTACAATTTAAAGACAATAATTATAATAATTATTTTAACTTTTATTGCTGTTATTATATAACAGACATTAGTTGGTGTTGCTCAAGGTTAGAAAAAATGTTCAAAAATTGACCTTATATCACAGAATAAATCATATTTAAAATAGTTTTATTTGTTTCTATTAATAAAGACATATAATTTAGTCAATAGAATACTCTATGATTTAGCCAGTTAAAAATTATAAAAAACTAACAATAGCCGTTAATTTTAAGCTTTTATTAGTTTTATCTTTTAACTATAATAATGTCCATAAATATTTATTTCTTAAAATAAAATGAAAATCTTAAAATCATTAAAAGCCAAGTGCTTACAGGAATTAATTAATTATTATTTTTCTTAAGAAAAGGCTCTGGGGGGATATATCCCCAAATCTCTCCCTCCCATAATTACGCCACAGAGTTAGATACATCGGTTATGCATTGTTAATTGTAGAAATAATATAATTGCTTAAGAAATTACTATTGCGTTAGTTGATTTTTTGAATTTTTTTAAGTATGGAATTAACATTACTTGAGCTTTTCTCAATTTAAAATATCGAAATAGAAGGATTGAGTTTTAATAGATAATAAATGATCAACAATTGGAAAACGTAATTTAAACGGAAATGTGATCATAAAAAAGTAAGTGCATGAATAAAATTCAAATAATAAATTCCAATACATACTTTTGGGCTGTTGAAAAAATTATATAACATTGTCTGATTCAACGGATAACGAAAAGTTTATTTATTCCAGAATACTGGTGACACCATGGCCAGTGTATATCTGTACACAGTGGTATTGAAATATTATTCATATTTTCCTGTTTGTAAGGATTCACAGTAATATTTTCTGATCTAATGAATGGATCCTGAAGGTATACAATTAACATAAAAATAAAAAATCGATTTGTTTAACATAGGCATTTCTTAGAATTGCAGTTCTATAAGACCCTGTACATTTTACAAGACCATGCGTGTTTGATGCTCGCATGGCTTGTAAAACATTTTTACGTGATTTTGGAAATGCGATTTGATCTTCGAAATAATGTGTTTAACACGACTGTTTTAACAGCAGTTGCATAGAGTTAAGAATGCGTGGAGCTTACTAAACAAATAATAAAGCTTTCCTTTTTATGACCGTAATTATTATTCATTTAATAATGTTGAATACTCCTGAAAAATATTACATATTTTAACTCTTAATTATTACAATAATCTTTAATAAATATAATAGCAATTTAGATATATAGAAGATTGAATTTTCGCGGGAAATTAGATAAATTATAATAGCCGTAAAACTGGTCGGGATGCTATGTATTGTATTAATATTTATAAATACGTTTGAGTATAGATCATTATGACCATCAATATATAAATATATACATTTTAACAAATTATATTATGAACATATTTTATTATTCTCATGTCGTCCAGTAAATTACACGTGTTTTATGTACTTATCTATATCTAATGTGATATAAGTCATGTGCGATGATATCGCAGAAAGTCACGTACTTATGTGGATCTGCGTAAATCGCATTACGTTTGTCACCTTAGAGGCCTGTTTTTTTTTCAATTGCATTCAAACGCAGTATACACAATACTCGAATATTATAATATATTTATAATGTGCGTATATATGTGTAAGCAGTAACGGATTTAATATTTTTTTCATGGTGAGTGCAATTTTGCTAATAACGATCCTTTATGTACGACTTCAGGACAAAAAAAATAATAATTTGTGGTTTAAATGTTCAGGAAAATCACTTATGTTATGAGCAAGTATCATGTTTACCCTTTAGAAATATGTGTGCTCTCTTAACCCTTGATCCCCTCTTCATAAATATCTAGAGATGTTAAAATACCGTATTTTATTTTGTTGTTGTATAATACCGTATAATACCGGTATTATACTTGTATTATACCGTATATAGAACCTTCCAGTACCTCAAATTATTGGAAATTTAACAGAGGTTATAAATCTATTATTAATTATGAAATACGAATCATTTAAAAAAGGTATAACTTAAAAAATGACTAGAAGGTCAGAAAAAATATAATACAAGATTTAATTTAACAATTTTAATGGATATTTTTAGAATGAGTACTTTCTCTACTCATTGGGAACACATGATATGATAATAATTAATAAATGATAATAATAAATAATAATTTTATATCTAAATATTTTTAATCGTGGTAATAACTAAAAATAACGCCATAATTATTTTTTTTTTATACCGTCTGTATAAAATAATTTTATACCATGTGTATAGTACATTGTATAATACAGTTTTATACCACTGTATAATACAAACTCACATCTCTATAAATATCCATTATGATATTTAGCAAAAAAATTAACGCTATTCTTTATACACATTCGTTTTTTATAAACATACTCGTATAAAGCGTAAATAATGTACCTACATCATAAAAAATTTTAAAACTATAAGCAATACAAATATATATATAGTTTTCATACATAATTGTATCTAAAAATTTTAGATATATTAATACTATTTCTTAATATGTTATTGCGATGTAATTAACACAATTAGAATTTAGACTGACCAGTCCTCAAATTACATTCTCCTTTTTTTTCTAGCAAACTCATTGACAACAATGTTTAGTTAAAACCGTTTAGTCTAGACTCAGTCATTGTAGAGCGCATAGGACTAATTAACATTCTTAAGGTCGAAAATGACCTTTAAATGGTTGCAGTAGAAACTGGAAGCATAGCAAATATTTGTAAGAGGATTTTTGTGTTTAGGAAAAATTGTTTATTTAATGTTTAATTAATTATTACACTAAACATTATTCAGTAAACATGGTGGTATCTGATATCTAAATAATTTATAATACTACAAAAAAAATTCTATACACGGAACGATGGATGCTTCAGCGACTCTCCCTAAATCCGCCATTGTGTGTGTGTGTGTGTGTGTGTGTGTGTGTGTGTAGTGGATTATGCGTGTAAATGTAATTAATATTTTTTTTTTCTATTTACGGTGCAAGTTTTATGGTTGAAAGTATTTTTCCTATGTAGATAAGTGTGATGTATTATTAATAATTTATTATATTATATGGGTACGAGTTCGAATACGATAGTATAATAAAGTGTTATTATAATATATATTATTATATATTATACCGCAGCTTTTAAACACGAACAACAATCATTGGCCTGAAGAAAAAACTCAAAAAGTCTATGGTACAATAAAATCACTGATTACAATATTTTTAGCGACGCACTATAAAATGATACGTAATTATTATAATCATTATAAGAGTTAAATACTGTAAATGTATACTATTATACATAGATATTAGATATTTATATTTACCTACTTCTGAAAATTATTTGAAACGCATGCATAGCCATGGGGCTATATGGCTATATATATTATAGATATGCAATAACAATATAGTCTTTACGGATATTGATAATCTATGGTTTTTATTTTTATTTTTTTCGTGTAGGTTGTTGCAGTTATAATATGTATATGATTTCGATGTAGTAGCAGTTATTTGTCAATTTACGGAAACCGAGATTATCTGTTCGCGTTGTTCACCGACTGCTTGTAAGCCATCATCGTGGGCGGTTAATGCACTACAGGTAAGTAAGAGGAATGTGCGTTTTCTTACTCGCCGTAGCTGTTAAAAATGTTAAAATATACCGTAGAACACGTGGATGGGTAGAATTTTTTTCTAAATTACTTTTTTTACTAATGGATTTTATCAAATACTCGTCTATACACGTATTCACATGCAGGTATTATTACATACATTATTTATATTATATTCTATATGTTATATTATGCACGTTTAAAAATTCACAATAGCCGTGTCAGCATAATATATTCATGCTCGGATAACATTATTACAATCGGTTCGCGATCGATGTATCGTTTTTAACTCCAATACAATATCGTATAAATACAATATATTTTCTACGTAGATAATGAATTGTATTTTTTTTACTACATACACTCGTTGTGATTCGATCATTTTCAATAGTTCGAAGGAAATTAAAAAATATTACAATACTTAAAAACCTAGTGGAACGGTTGTTTTTTAGTTAAGTGTTTTAATACTGAACAAAATTAAACCAAATATGGATAGTTTTAGTTTTTTGGTCGACGTGTAGATTAGTGGTATAGGAACGTGCTTGTGTTTTTATGATCTACACGTGATCGTTGAACGTATATTATAATACGTCTGAGGAGACCTAATTAATTCCAGCTATATCATAAATGATTTTTTCCGTACTCGCAGAAATAGGGCAAACCTGTTCATATTTATAAGGGCTATAGATATGACTGTACGCGTATTTTATCGATTGGCCTACGTGAAAAACCGCATAACATTTAAAGAGTACAATGTCAACAACGCTGTATATACATAATTGATAATAAAGTCAATTAAAGTCGTGTTCCGTGATATTTGATTATTTGGAAAACGAATCGTGATTGTATATTTAAGTGTTCGAACGAGCAAACAATATAGCGTCAAATGAAATCGAAAATAGAAAAATTGAAAATTAATCAAATTGTATAACATAATAACGTATACGACAGGTATTTATAATACGCAATGTAGGTTAACCTTTCGTTAATATTTCTGTGGTACTTAGTTATTATAAATTCTACTACGTGTTCTATATTATTATAAGTGTATTATATTTTGGTTTTATATCGTAGAGGTATATACTTGCGTAGATCATGTTTTAACACATACATCGATGCCGATGATGTCAAATGCGGTCTATAATAAATGTGTTCGAAAAGAATAATTCATTATTTCAAAAATGCATAGTACGATGTCAACCATATGACTTCGTATATATTGTTTATATTTTTCACATTCAAACACACTGTCTGGTGTAATTCGCAAGTAGTCAGCAAGATTTTCATTGACAAGTGTACCACTTTATACAATAAGCTCGACCATAATACGTTTATATAAGACGTATTTTTTTTTTTAATTTTGAAAAATGACACAACTGCAATAATCAAACTGTACAGAAAGCTTTGAATGTATAACGTTTACGCATATGTGATCATAATAATTGTTGTTCGTTAATCCCATTTTAATGTAGAACGAGCAATGTGATTTCAGCGAAGACCAATTATATTTTATTTCAAAACAGTAGGTACATACATAATAGTATATATATATATACAGTTGACGTATATAATAAAGTCTACATATAATTTAATAATTATCGCATGCTGCGTGGGTGACCAATGGGTTTAATATACATATAACGCGTATAAGAAACAATTGGCAAAACGTTATATGTGAAACCAATTTACTGATACGTTGAATGGAGTGTAAATCAGAAATCTGATTGATAAATCGCGTGTAGATGACTACAGAAGCGACGGCAGTCAGCCGTGTTAATGATCCATGGATTATAAAATAATTAATTAATATACATTTTATACAATGAACAAGAACAATAATTATTCAATAGATGGATTCGCGCTTATAAACGTTGTCTATCTGGTGTTTAAGTCTGCGAAATGTAATTGCATTATTTTAAAAATATTTATTTTACACGTTTCCGTCGAAACGATAAAAGTGAGGAAGTATTGAATAAATTATTTAAAGCAGAAAAAATACACCACGAGATAACGCATATGAATGGGCTACAATGTTTTTCTTTTAATATTATTATGTGTATGATCAATTTCTGTATGTGGTGTAAAGGGCAAATTAATAATATTATTATAATTTTTATTTATTCATTTCGTTAAACTGTAATCGATAACGAACCCTGTAATCTACATGGATGTAAATATATATGTATGTGTGCATATATTATCGTTTGATCGAAAGAGATCGATCCAATTAAAATTATTTTTTAACGTTAATAAACATAAGTTTAATTAATTAATTAAAAAACAACATCGTTCTATTAGAATGTTTCTATGTTGTATACAAGCTAAGTCAGTTACACAGTATATAAAGCACACGCCTAACTTGCGATGTATAAATACGATAACGAGCAGTTATTAAAAATAAATAAAAAATATTTTTAGCACTACCTCACAGCGAATACGATAGAACGAGTGTGCAATTATTGACAGACTTTGTTTTCCGATCGAGTTTACTATAGATTTTGGATTTTACGAGTTGACCCGAACACAGGATTACTAAAACAGTTTCATGTACGACGTACGACTGAAAATATGTTCTTTCTTCATCAGCTATATATTCGTTATTTTTCTCCACGCGACTTCGAAAACGGCGTTTTAATTCGGTTTGTGTTTAAATCCGTTAATCGGCGTTTCGTTATCGTCGTGCAAAAATGATCATTAGATTCGTAGTTGGTCGTCATGCGTATCATTATAATACTCGTATGTGTAATTCGTCATCGTAAACCGCGGTTATCGCGGAATAAAAGCAAATCATTACAATACTACATACAGCACGCACACCGGTTATAATATTACATACGTTAAGGTGCATAAAGTTGATATATATATATAATATTACAGTAAACATAGTTCATAGAGCGCCGGAGTGGTGCGCCACATATTCGATCCCAGAAAAGGCCTCTGAATTATAACAATAACATAATGTATCAAATCGTTTTATATTTAGGCCTTCTTAGTCGGTGTCAATTGATGAGAACGTGTGACCTACATATTCTCGTGGTGGGTTTGAGGAAGTCAAGAAGACAATGTATATTTCATATTTTCTTCTTTTTTTTCGAATGCGCGGGTGGGTGGAAAAACAAGAGAGAGAGTCAGTAATCTGGATATTAATTGTTTGTTTTGCAATTGTCTGATAGTGTACGTGTGTGTGAACTCGCGCACGCACTAAAACGTGTGTGCATGCGTGCGTGTGTGCGTGCGTGCGTGTGCGTGTATGTGTGTGTGTGTATGTGTGATTGTGTGTGTGTATTCAGTGATTTTTTTTATACCGTGTGCTGATTAATGAATTTTTTTCCAAATTTAACATGCCTTAACGAATAAATATAGTTTAGGTGTTGCTTTTACCTTTTTATACCTTCACATATATTTCTCTTTTTTTTTAAAAATTATAATTGTCTCGACAAAAAATAGTCTCGATAATACGCTGAACACATCAATTGTTTCGAATTACAAATTGGTAATAATAATAATTTTTTTCGACTCGATTATTTCCGGACCATATTTGTTCCGTTTGAACGTGTTCTTCTCTAATGCCATTTAAAATATTTGTTTTAGTATATAAATTAAGTTACTGTAAGGTGTACGTATAAACATTAACCAAGAAAAAAAACACTCAAGTGATCACATTTCTACAAGGAAAGCCGGTTCTTATATTGTTTATATATAGATTCCTAAATAGCTTTGATATGGATGAAATATGAAATTTATAAAATAGCGATATTATTTAACTGTAGTTACTATACCACCAGTTCTTACAAAATTTGGTACGTTGCAACGCGTTGGTGAGCAATTTCAAGAGTTCCGTGTACCGGGAAGTTCTTTATAAATGTATTTAAATAAAACTATACAAATACTGTATTATTTATCATTTGGTAAAACGAAATAGTAAAGTGACTTATGAAAAAAAAATGTTAAAGGTCGGTGAAACTATATGTTATAGCACAAACAGGTGTTTGAATATATTAGAATATGAACATTCGTCGACATGGAACTAACTTGCTTTTGCATTAGAAAACTGTACATTTGGTAGATCCCAGTGGTTTGGACATCCCAACACTATAAAAGTGCCTAATTTGTAAAATTGTACATTAAGTTTGTCGTAGAGCTGACAATGGTTGAAATCGATAGATATATACATGAATACAGCACATAGCAAGGCGGAATCGATTTTCATACAGGTGTTAAGCGGTTTATCGGTGTGACGGTATATCTATTAAAATAATGATGTTATGGTATTTACAGATATTAGACACGGTACGCCGAAAATAAATAATGTTACTTCTAGTTTTTACGCGATTTTTCATGAGTGTCTGTTTGTGTGTGTTTAAGAGAGAGAGAGATATGCTTAATATATGTCATTATATTGCCTATATAGATGTCTACGTAACATAATTATTTTTATAAATTACGATTAAACCGCAGTAGATTATCCGTTTCCCCCGATGTCGTTGCCTTCGTAACATAATAAGTATTATGTGAACAATTCAATGAGGCTACCGACCAAGGTAGGCAAAATTAGTTGGGATAGGCAGAGGAAGAAAGAGTGAGAGAGAGAGAGAGAGATCTAGAGATAAACCTGTATAATTACTAAAGTTTTACAGTTGAATATAATTAAACTTTATTTATTGTTTAACTATAAATTTTAGAATAGACTTCAACTCAGAATAATGGTGACGTAAATGATTATAAAATTATCAAAATAATTGCTGAATACCGTGTGCATAAATGACTTTTGCTAATTTTCAAATGATAAATTATTCGCAGTGTTTTATGTAAATTTCAGACAATTAGTTAACAGTCAACGATTAGAACTCTATAGTTGTTGACATTATTAACCAAAAAATATTTAATTAGACTTCAGATTTTAAATCATTTACATGTACATCCACTTACAAATTGTTATTTTTAATAATATAATAATAATATATAATATAATAATTATTTAAGGGCGATTTCATAGACATTAAAAAATATTGACAATGTTATTTTATTACAAATATCAAATTTGATAATAATCAATAATAATGATTACTACTCATTAACTTTAATGGCTTGGAATACTTAAAACTCAAGTCGTTAAAGAAATTATGACAATTTAACATAAAATTAATTAAAATTAAATTTTACTTTATTTTCCTAATTTTATTTCAGTTAAAGTGATTTATAAAACCATACTATTATATAATAACTTGATTTGATTGTCTTTTAAATATGACATTTAAAATATAGCAGAAAGGAAATTATTTTTGAACTAATAGGGATAAATAATAGATGATAAAAAATTACTTATTAGTTACTATTGTCATTTTGTAAGAGTTAGTTTTTTTTTTTTTTAAAAAAAGTGGTATAAATTTAAGTTTATTATTTTGTTGGCGCATTTAAACTACGATTTTTACGAGAAGTTATAATTTGGTAGTTTTTATGTCACTTTTTTATATCAAATGGCATCTTATTTTAATCTAGGCCCAGCAGTGTCGAAATTATAGTTGATTATATATTATATGTGACAATACCTATGGCAATTAGAATCTTATTACACATTGTAATCAGTAGCGTATTTTTATGTCGTACTGCAAACATTTACTCGTTTTAATCAACATTTGCTATATATAACTGTTAAACAGTTAATTAATATCAGGTTTTAATTTAAAAAAAATATTACAGAATGTATTATTAGAATAAAGGTATATGCACACGCATGAGAAAGGTAGTAATAGCGAATGAATAGGTCTATGAACTTTGAGTATAAAATATCAACAGTATCGCTATCTCCGACCTCGGACGTATCCAAGGGCAGGGTGAGCGTCGTCTTTAACCACATCACTTTCATCATTGGTTTGTTGAAATAAATTAAAAATTAATAAATATTGTTAATTTATTTTGATTAATATAATATTATGTAGCCTAGGTACGAAAACCGTTGAAAGATGCTCAGCTTTACAATGCCTATATTTTTTTGATGCTGTCTGGCACGTTAAAATGCATAAATATTTCCAATGTTGTAATATATGGATAGTTTTTACATTTATTATTTTTAATTGTATCGTAATTTTTTTTTTTTTGTTATTTGTTTAAAATTCAAACTAGAAATTAATGTGGAACCGTTTTTACGTTAAATATGGCATCGTTAGAACGACCATGATTATTTTTGATCTTGTTCGACACCGTGAAAGAAATATGCTGGAAAAACAAAGAATTATTTGTAATAATATATTTGTTTAACTTTTCGTACAAATAGATGGGCAAGCGTATTAGTGATTTTTTCATAACAGTCGGAGACTTTGTCTGTTTTCATAATGATGTGATAATTCTTAGACATTCGTCGAGACAACGAGACTATAACACCACTGATAACCGAACAGAAATAAGTGTAGTTTTGGTGTCTTCTGTAAATCGACTCGCAAAGAATAAATAAGCGCAGAGAATGTGTGTGTGTGTGTGTGTATTTAAATATCTCAGTTCTATAATTTTCGTCTTTATACTCGTACATATGCGATATTTAGAATTAATTATTTATATTTATTTAGTTCGTTATTTAGATATACTAACTAAACTATGATTTCGTGACAACTATAGTCAGTTCATCGATTTTAAGTAGGTACTCAATATATCGTATATCTAAGAGTTAACATTTAGAATAGGAAAAAAAACTTGTGATTTGATAAACTCAAATATATTAGGTAAATGCATTCATGTCTTGGGTTATCTACACATGTTACGTCGATGTAGGTAAGTGAACTGTAGACAAATTATGTAAACAATTCCATAAAGAATAATAATTTTAATTACTAAATAATTAAAATAAATGAAATTCAATGTATAATCATTGATTATTTTAATTACCAACATTACATTTTCTGTAAACTTTAATTAAGATTCTTGCTTTAATAAATCACTATACATTTTTTTTTACATAAAATGGTTTATTATAATAATGATAATAATAATGGAAATCGGCCATAAACGGGGATAATGGTTATATGATTCAAATTTTTTTTTATAAGCTTTTATGTTTAGTAACACTCCTGTAATTAAAAATTAAAGTTATAGCTATCATATTTTAATGTTATTGAACGTAGTTGACTTTTTCGATTAGTTTTAATTTTTTGAATGTATTTTAACTATTGGAACATCAATTAAATGTATAATAATGAATAATATATTCACCGTTTAATACTAATTTTTCATCAAGGTGCTCAAAAAAATTTTAGAAAAAAAAATGATTTGTTTATGAAATATTTTTTCAGCATAAAAATATATAATGATTAAAATGTTATCCATTATTTAAACAAGTGCATGCAATTATTTATTTATGCATTAATTAAAAATACAATTTAGAATTTTACCAATTTATATAAATTTTAACTACTTTTAAGATTAAAAATATAAGATTTTTAAAATAATATGTCTTTTCAATTTCACTACATTGTAATTTTGCTGGAAACTGTACTCGCAAACGGCGAATTATATAAAAATTGTTTTTAAACCATTTTTGTTTCGATGGTCACCATGACAAATTATTGAGGGCTAGAGATTATTATGAGAACATTTATCGTCGAAAATTATCATGCCACATAACTACCACCCTAAAATTACATTATTATTGTTGTACAATCTTATTGTTTCGTGTTATTTATTTGCATCCTAAGACGTTGACGAAGTTATGTGTTCACGATGGGCCAGTATACTGTATTACGTATACGTACGGCTTTTTAATAATCTCTCAGTCTTATAGAGTTTACGACATTGATTAATTGATTAATCCGGGCGTTTATCGACTCCGCCGAAGGAGTCTTTTTACCTGTAAGAAATCTATTGATTGCGCCGAATATTTTAATATATCAATTCAGCCGAAAATATATATACATGTAATATCACTTTATACACATTACATTATATATACTATCTTCTTCTTCTGCCTCGCCTTCCTCCCAACTATTTGGGGTCGGCCACCCTTGTCCTACACCTCCACTTCACTCGGTCAATCACATCTCCTCTGCACACACCGACAGCCCTCATGTCATTCTCCAAAGTCTCCAACCATCTCTTTTTTGGTCTTCCTCTTCCTCTTTTCCCTTCAACGTCCATCTTCATAACCACTCTTACTGCGTTCGTTTCCTCTCGCCTCATCACATGCTCAAACCATCTCAGCCTATTTTCTCTCATCTTGTCCACAATTGGCGCTACACCAACACTACCTCTCACGTATTCGTTCCTTATTCTATCTTCTCTTGTCACTCCACTCAACCATCTAAGCATTCTCATTTCCGCGACACTCATAATTTGTTCTATTCTCCTGTTAACCGTCCAACACTCTGAACCATACAGCATAGTTGGTCTCACTACACTTTTATAAAATTTACCTTTCAGCCTCATTGGAATTCTCTTATCGCATAACACGCCCGATGCTTCTCTCCATTTCATCCACCCGCACTTAATCCTATGTTTTACATCCATGTTAAAGCCCCCGTCCTTTTGAACAAAAGATCCTAAATATTTATAGCTCTCAACTTCACCTATCACATCACCATCTATTGTCAGTTGTCTCCTCATTCCTTCAACTTCTTGGTCTCTTTGTCCAAAATCATACTCAATATACTCAGTTTTATTTCTAATAATTCTCAATCCCTTTTCTTCGAGGGCTAACCTCCACTCATTTACCCTATTATTGACAACTTCCAGGTTTTCTCCTACCAGAACTATATCATCCGCAAACATCATACACCATGGTATCTTACCCTGTATCTCCTTTGAAACCTCATCCATTACCATTGAGAACAGGTAGGGGCTTAGAGCTGACCCCTGGTGCACACCTACTCCTACACTGAAACCTTCTGATCTCCACACTGACTCTTGACACTAGTACTCGACACTTCATACATATCCTGGATCAAATTTACATACATTTTTGGGATATTTTTCCTAATTAATGCCCACTTTAAAACTTCCCTTGGCACTTTGTCATACGCGTTTTCTTAATCTATAAACAACATGCATAGTTTTTTATTCTTTTCTCTGTACTTCTCTACTAATTGCCTAACACAAAATAATGGCTCCATTGTCGATTTCCCTGGCATAAAATCAAACTGGTTATCTGATATCGACGTCTCACTTCTTATCCTCTTCTCTATAATCTTTTCCCATATCTTCATATTGACTCATGAGCTTTTTTCCTCTATATATACTATATATAATATATATACCATATCTAGCACGACGGTATAGTGGCACGAAGTTAAGTAACAAAAAGAACGTATACATTTTATAGAATAAATTAATTCATTTTTGCGTTCACTATAAACAATATTAAAGTTCATTTTAATTAATTTTAACGTACCTATAGGCACCACAAGTTCACAAAATAAAACGCACAAACCATTACATGACTATAATATTATAAACGTTACTAAAGTATGATTATGATGAGTAAATCTATAGTATTACCAATTTGCTGTATTGAACACGAAAAACCAGAACATAAAAATCTCATTACAAAAATTTCAATACAACTTGTAATTTTATTATACCTATGATAATACATCAATCTTACATACATTAAAAAAATCAATAAAAGTTCACAGCTGAGCTAATAAAATTTGTCGGGATCGCCCAAAATGGACGTCTACTGGAAACAATATTTTGTGTTTATAAAATCCGAAAATGTTCTAATATTATAATATATATGTTATGTTCTTAAATACTTATATAAATCTACAGCGGAATCGATTGTAAAAATATTCGGCGCAATCAATATGTACAGATGTTGGCGGAATCGATATCAAAACAATGGAATCAATAAACTCCCATTAACCATCGGATTTATGTACATACTTTTTTTTTTTTTTTTATTATCGAACACAAATCTTATTTGTTTGACTTGCAATTATAACGATATTTTGTCATTTATTTAGTTTTTCACGTACGTTTAGCACTTGATGATATAATAATATTATTGAAAAATTGAGCTATAAATAATAATATTTTCACTAATTTTGAAAGGCGTCTACAACTCGAGACTCGAGTAAAGTTGTAGTATAAACATATTATGCATTGTTCTATATAATAAAATTTTTTTATTAGACACAGAACAATGCTGTCGTCTTATTGATAACATATAGCCACAATTTTTGATTATTTGTTTTTTTTTATGTACTAAAACACATTGAAATCTATACAAACAACGTTTCTTACAGTTAATATGGATTCCTCCCGACATCTAATAATAATAGTTAACATTTTTGAACTTATTATCTGATATCAAGTTTTATTAATATTTAAGGAGTTTCCTCTATTTTGTTTTTTAACATTTTTTATTTGCAATTAAAAGCGAATTCACCTGAAGATTATTTCAGTGGTGTTCACGGAATTTAGCGTAAAATATACAGATTTTATCAATTCTATAAGTGCCTATGTCTTAAAATAAACAGTGAACAATAAAATAACGCAATTAAAATTGCCTTCTGTTTATTACGAACAATGAGTTTCATTTAAACTGCATATCGTGTATATAACTGTATATCATGTTTTAATATTGAAATTATAAGTACTGTAATTTAGTAAGTTATTTTTCTCACAGCCACTAAAATTGTTGACTGTTAATATGTCATCGAAACGATTTACAATTTTATTTTCTCATTAATAGTGAAGTTAATAGTAACCTAAATTAAGAGATTATTTATTGTTAATATTTACATATAATAATGATAAAGACGTATGTAATACACGTTCAGTGCAATTGGCACAATATAATAATCAATACAAGTGTACAACAGTATGATATTAAATAATGTAACCAAAAATATACTAAAATAATATTGAATTTGCTCTACGGTAATTATAAGGTCTTCTTTATAATAATTATAATTTAGTAAATAGTTTATAAAATAATTTAATGAAAATTTTTATACCGTTTTTATTAATATTTGATTGACATTAAAGACATAACACACATACTTGAACAGATAAAAGATTGAACATTTAGATTCTTCATTATTTTTCAAATTACCAAGTTAATATCAGAAAAGTTAAAGAAAAACAAAAATTAAAATTAAAAAAACGAATATTACTTTTAATAATCATATACATATAACATCGTTCTTTGGAATATTATAAAATCCGTCATTTTTTTTTTATTGAACTTTTATTGAAGTGTGATAATGGACGTAATAGAATAAAAATCTATATAGATAATAGTATACATATTATACTACATAAATTCAAAATAATATTTTTTTGTTTTTAAAATAAATTAATAGCTGTAATAAAATGCGTATTTTGAAATTCACAAAGAAAACTACTGAAGTGCAATTATGAGAGGATTATCGTTATGGTTTTTAAAACATACGTAAGCTATGTGCTCTAGTGATCACAGTTAATAATGTATCGGCCAAGGTCTGATTATGTCAGGTGGGTCAATTTTATGTATAAAACAAAATCAGAGTTACATTAAAAATTAAGTCATAGATTAAGAACTAATACTTGTTGACAAATTATATAAAAATGTATTTCTGTAAATATTTTTTTTAAATTTATAAGTTTAAAAATAATAAAAATAATAATCTTTATTGTATTTATTATTGCTTTTATGGATGAAATAGTTATTGTGCAATTACTAATAGTGTAATGAAAAAAAAATCCATACACATTTGAAAAAAATTATAAATGACCATATTACATAAATTAATTTTTTTAATTTAAATCAACTTGTAGAAATAAATATAAAATAATAAACTATAATAATAATAATAATAATTATAATATATACATACATAAATAAGGTTTAATTAAAATACTATACCAATGATAAGACAATATAAGTTGCTATTATAGTTAGTAATAAATGTGCGTAAGAATCATAAACATTTAATAAATGCATAAAAAATGAATAAAATAAAAAAATGTATCTGATATATTTTACTTACTATACACTATTTTAATTGTAAAATATTATTTTAGCCATTAATTCTTATTTTTTTAATATGTTACTTATTATCTACATTTTTGAATAAAAAGGAGACATAATAAATTGTATTTTTCTCAAACAATTTTGAACATTTATAATTTTAATATTTTACATTTTAATATATTTTGCGCTTTACTATTACATGTCGTTTTTTAATTTACAAAACTTTTATGCTGAACAAATGAAAACTTAAAACAATTTTTTATTGTATTTTTTAGCGCTGTAATCATTATTGTGATAAGTTTGTGAAAGATAGTTTCTTTTCTTTAGTTTTAAAAAGTATATTAGTTTAACTGTACATTTAAAAAACTTAAGTTTTAAGGAATTTTTTTTTTCATAAACAGTTATCAAGAAGAATTTCATTAAATTATAATCAACGAAAAAAAATCTTTAAGAAAAATTCATAATAAACGATTGACGTGCACGGCGCGCGTCATTGTATATACGTAATAAGACAACATACATGTATGGTACACGGATGGGTGTATAGTCCGGCGCGAATAATTGGAACTTCTTAAGAAGAGGGGTGGTAAAAATGTACTGATGTTACGTATTAAAATGTACCGAGTCTACGTTATAAAATATTACATTTCAATGAACTGCCTACGATAAATATACTATTTTATTTAAAAGAGTTATTGTTGATGATAATCGAATGATATGTGCAAAAAGTCTAATTTTTATACAAATGTCGTTATTAAAATCACATACAACAATGTTATCTTTTAGATTAGAAGACCAAAACAATATTGTTGATGATCGCAGTGAGAACCATCTCCTCGTTTCACATATACGATTCTCGAACAATACATCAAGTACTACGTTTTTGCGAAAACAAAAGTGTATTTTTCTTCGTGAAAACAAGTTTATAAGTGTATAAGAATTTATAAATACAATTCTGAATTACCTTTGACGCATGTGTTTTGATAATAATATGGTTATATGTTACCATCTCAATGTAATGTTATATGTTTAATTCGTAGTGATTTAATTTAAAATCAAGCACTGATCTCAACAGTTACAAAAAATATAGTAAGAAGACTTAGGATAAAGCAAAATGTTATATAACCATCCGAAATCCGGTAATTAAGACGAAGCAGTCAACTGGAAGGTCAGAGGATTGAAAAATGTGTAGATGAATGGGAGTCGAAACATACAGAAATAGAAGCACCTCAGCTTGATAAAGGTGTAGATATCTGGACCGTGTAAACGCAATGACATTGTGTTGTTTCTCGTTTAGTGCTTGTAGGTGTATCAGAATTATTTGAGTTTTAATGAAATAATTTACAAATGCGAAATATGAACAATTAAAACTAGTGGAAAGATAGGATTGCCGCGAAAACAACTGAAATTATTACCGAAGTACAAAATAACAAAGCGTATGAATGTGAGAAAAAAATACGATCACCCGATAATATCACGTACATCACGTATATCATAATGTACGACAATCGATTAGAATGCACGAATCGTTTATGATGCTGTTGAGTGTCAGCAGCACAAGTAGGTCTGAAATCATGGTTGGTGCGGGGAGGACTGATAAACCACAGTACCGATCCGAGCAAATGATCAATGAGTTTTGAAAGGACTGCTAGCGATTTTTTTCACGGACACTAAAATCCCATGGTCCCTGCCCCCTTAGCGCTCGTTACTCGTGTACTCTGGAGAGGCTGTACACGTGTTTCGCATAGTAACACGACGAACGGCACCATCGCTTAATATTATTGTTACGCCCAGCGCACCGTTCGAAGCCTCCGCAGCCGTTCACGGCTAGCCCGGAGAACGGGTTAACGTCGTGTAACGCGATCATAACGTATTGGAATACACGATATTGTTCGCGCGTCGTGAATTGTGTACGGTATAACGAACGTGCGCTGTGTACGGAACAGTCGACGGGCGCGAGTAGGCCGCACGCGCGTCGAAAGTGAAAAGTTTCGCCCGACCGCGGCGCGGGCCCGGGGGAAGTGAGCGGCGGAGATGACACACTCCGATGACGGTGTCGCGTGCATGTGCACCTACATACGTAATGCACTACGTGTATCGGCTGCGACGGCTGCTTCGTCGCGTACCTGTGCCGCGCACTGCAGTACACCGTTCGGCTTCTTCGGCGGGTTAATTTTAGTCCATTGTAATCCAATCGAAATGCCCGCACTGAAAATGTCTTGCCCGTATCATTTCAGTACACACATTATACGCCGTGTACTATTACGCGCGGAATATGCAGTTAAACGATTGCCTACCACGCCTCGTCGAACAACCGTGTCGTGTATATTTATTTATTTTTCTTGTCGACTGCCGCGAAACATCGACAACAGGTCAACGCTGAGCATCGTTGATCGTCTTCTACGTACGGCCAGGCTACTTGTTATTGCTAGGACATCAGAAATGGTCATCTTCCAGCGAATCATTTATATTATAGCCAGTAACTTTATTAGTAATTTAGTAATTAGAAACAAAATAATGTAAAAAAAAAGTCTAAATTTACATGGTCACATAATTTAGAAAAAATATCGAGTGCAGCCAAACATCTCACGATGTATATTTTGTATTGTGATAAAAGTTGCAAGCACGAGAATTTTGTAGGATGTTTATGACACAGTATGAATGAAAGATATATTTTTGAACTGTTTTTGAATACTGCATTTGCTAAGTATTTGAAAATCGATTAATTATTGAAAATGTTACCTTAAATTTCGATAGGCTATATATATACGGCTGTACAATGAACGATCATTTTCATATCACTTGATATAATACTTCAAAAAACTATTTTTTTCTTTTCTTAATCACTATAATGTTTTAACATATATAACAATGTTAATTATCATCTACATTGAATTAAATAAATGCATTTTGTTCCTTGTTTTGTTAATAATATGTTTTTCGGTTGTCAGTATAGAAAAATCAAAAGTGAACACAATCTTCTTACTTCAAACGTCGTAAATTTTGTTTTCAATTATATTATCCAGGTGGATATAAAAATAATGATCAATGTATTATAGGTATAGCATATACAACTTGCTAAATGATGTAGGGCTGTACATTAGGAGTGCAGGTAAACCTATATATTATGTTGAAAATAACCCTATTTAAGTGTATACACGGTAAATGAAAATAGTACAATATAAGTCAACATAAACAGTTTTCGTCTTCATAGAAGGTGTTTTTTTTTTTTTTTTTCATTGAAATGCAAAACGGTTTTAAACCACCTCTCAGCACCAATCCAATCCCTATATATCATAACACCGCCGCGCTGTGTCTCCTAAACACATGTCATTTCTTTATCTGCGACTTGATTGTGATTCGAATATTGTCTTTTATCCTCTGATTCGTAAGTACTCGTACATAGTATAATATCTGAATTACGCGTGCCTCAATCTATTGAAGGTGAACGTCAAACGTCGTGTAACGGTTAAAATAGGAAAAAAACAAGATACAAATCGAAAATCGTTCGGGAAGAGGAAACAAGCGCTTCTCAAGCGGAGTCCAAGTGGTCGCGGTCAAATCTCTTTTTGCTCCGTACTGTATGTAATAGTATACATAAACAATGTGTTATTATTATTATTATTTACCATACACGCCGCGTAGGTACAGCACCTACTATTGTTGGCGCGTGAACGCTCCGAACGTTCTCGGTTTGGCCCAGATAATCGTGGGCAGAACGCACGCGGTGGCGTGACAATGATTAAGCGCATGCGAAAATAAAACATAAAACACGAGCGGAACGCGGGAAAACTGGGTGCATGATATGATCGTGGGGGGGGGGGGGGTGAGGGAGCGCAGACTCGCCCGGTCCTCGTCTTCCGCGCGGTCCGTCGACACCGCGACCCGCGTTTGTGCACGCGCGTAATGCATAATATAATAATGTTCGACGAAAATTAAAAAATGAAAATAAAATACGTCACAACGAAATTACAATACGTGCAGTGTTAGATAACGCCTGCGCGCTGGACATCGCAAAAAAAGATATGGAACTTCGTATTGGACGTCACTGCCCACTTCACGTACCGTGGAGTTGATATAGGATCGGGAAAGAAAGAATCGTATACACGAGAATAATAATAATAATAATAATAATAATCGCGCAGCCGAATGCAAAGACGATTATTGTTATGACGTCGTATATATGAGTATGTATACACAGACGTTCACTGTATGGGTATGCACCGCACCGTTGCATAACGCAATCGTAGTACGCGATATATCTACACACATAATAATAATACGCGTGTATAACATAACACAGTTGAACCTCTTTTAACCTTATTTTAACGAACCTCGATGTTTATTTGAAAAAATTTGTAAAATAGAAATACATTTTTTGTCAACTAAAAACACGTTATTACTGTACGAAATGTGAGCAAATAATCATACGACACATATGAAACGTATAGTAATTATATTGTGTAGTAATAAATAATAAATAATATTAACTAAGATAAATGTTAGTATTTTAGGTACATTATGATCTACGACTAATAGTGTTGAAATAAGTTTGTTGTTTACAAAACATCATTTTTTCGTACTTTGGAAAACACTAGATTTCAAATAGATATATATATTTGTATAGAAGTATAATTTATGAAATTACTTCGTTAAATGTAGAAATGTTTTTTTTTTTTTTTTTTTTAGTAATAACGTCATAATTGTACAAAAAAATTAACTATGGAGAAAGTTTTGTTAAATAAAAGTCGGACCATTTTGTAAAAACACAGTGCACCTACCACTAAGATCGGCAAAAGAAGTTGTAAAGCCGTGTTACATGTAACCAAGTAGTGCATTATGGTTTGGCACACATCAAATACAAATTTAATATTACTGTTGGTTCGCGAGGTGGTTCATTAAGTTAATTTTTATTGTAAATATGTAAGTATACACCATGTCTTGTACCACCGTTGTGATTATGTCGGGTAGTCGTTGCAAGGTAGGATTACTCGGAACAGTGTAGCATAATGCGTGCGAGGATGGTTCGCGAAAGAAATTCTTCGCCACCGCCGTATACGTTATAGAGTGTGTCAAGGACTCGACGCCTCCGGGTTATGGATCTCTCTACGGTGCGCGGGTCTTTCCGGTCGTGTCCGATCGAGTCGGGCGTATATTTTTTTTATACTTATTATACAGGTAACTGCAATGCGTAATATGTGAACACGTAATACTTTGCGCGCGCGTGTATAATTATGAGTGTATAGTGAGTGTATGTGTGTGTGTGTGTGTGTGTGTGTGTAGGTGTGTAAATATGTATGTGTATGAATGTGTTTTGCGGAAAGATTATTCGGCACGGGAGATGAGAAGAATCGACCGACTTTTTTCCGTCGCGTCGTGCGTTCTCGATCATATTTTAAGCAGATTCCGCACACGAGCACGTGTACGTGCTGTAACATGCGCGGATCATTATACAGGCGTGTGTTGGGAACCCACGAGAACCGCTGCACGCGTAATACTGTCCTATCACCGAATATGTATGTTATATTAACATATTATAAGTGGACGAGCCCGTGAATTCTGTGTTCGGTTTGTCGGTATTTAATATTGTTTAGCTACGAGGGGAAAGCGATGAAATTTTCGCCTATAAGATATGTTGCCGCCCTGTACACTATTTTGACGTTTTTGACACTATTTACTCATTTTATATTTATATTTTATATTTTATTTTACTCATCGTCAGTTGCACTAGGTATCGCTAAGGCATTTAAATTTTGTCGTGCAATAATTGAAAAAACAACTTAACTGCTCGCACAGTTTAATCCATTCAGGTACCTATTTCAAATTACAACTGTCTTTTTGGAATCGACGACCGGCATCTGTGTTGCGTTGTTTTTAAACTAATTTTAAATTATGGTTTTAAACGAGAATTTCCTTGTCCAAAACATGTTAAATATTTAAAACTAACGGGTGTGCAATTTCACACCCTGCACTCTCCGTATTCGCGACAATGAGCACGCGCGTACGCACGCGCACACGCACGCACGCAGGTATTCTTCGTTGTAAGTCTTTGTCGTCATCGCTTTGATACTAATTATCTTTTTTCATTGTGCGCGTTTCGCAATAACTTTCATTTTAGATTCTCGATCGGTTAATTTGAAAATATTGTATTTGAACAATATACGTATATAATAATGCGTATAAAATACGTGTAATTATATAATGTACAGTCGAGCTATCGACTCAATGTAAAGTAGATTTTCATTGAATCCCTTCTGAAAGAATTGTAAAATAACTAACTCAAATACATATATATTTTGTTATATGTTGTATAGTTTCATATGTATACATATACAACTCCACACATGCTGTATACGTTTTATTATAAAATTATTAACATACGATTTGACTGTAAAAATTTGCAGTTTATCGATAATACATGTTGATATCATTATATCTGTTCGATATCATTATTTCATGAAGTCGTACTATAATTAGGGCATTGGTTTTAATTTTTCATTTGAATTTTTTTCCTCCGGTAAACTTACAGTTATTGATTATTTTTGATAAACGTTAGTATATATTATTATTTTTACTATTATTGTTATTAGTATATAACATATAAATTGTATTTTTTACAGACGTTAGTTAAGCTTAGGTATATTTGTAGATATAAATAGTTGAGTGTTTACGCTATAATAAACAATTATAATAAACAACTATTACGGTATGCTGATATTGATTGCTTACAATCATTTTCATAATAAATCAATAAATTAAATAACGTTTACAAATTTTAAATATTTAACAAATCAAAATAATATTAAATTTAAGAACAATTACATATATATAACAAAATATAACACACCATAATTATACTGCACTGAACGTAGGATTTTAGAATCGAGTAAATATTATGTCAATTATACACATTTTTTGTATTGACGTTAATCATTAGTTATGAACTTATATAATATGAATTATCGTTGATTATGTATAACTACTTAGTTACATATAAGATATAATCAATGGCGTTGTGTGTCAACTAACTTTTAAAACAAGAGTTTTTTTTTCCTTTTATTATTATAACAAAATTTTATTAGTTGTATATATTAATTCTTTATCAATTTTTTTTACTGAAGATTTTAATTATTATTCGTTTAGTGATGTTATTGATATTATAGTGTAAGTATAATAAATGGTAGTGCGTAACAATTTTTATTTTTAATTAGTGGACATCAATAACTATAAGTTCAAAAAGAATTTAATAATATATGTATTTAATTTAATGTAAATGTATTTGCATACATATATTGTATAATTTATTACAAACACAATAATGCTTATGATAATCATTGATCACTAAAACTTAAGCATGTGAACATTTTTTGTTCAACTAAATTATATCTTATTGTATTGAATACACGCATAGTACCTACATATACATAATACTATATTATAGTATTCAGTGTATGTTTAACATAGAATTGCAGAAAGTATACTAAATGCTTAAAGATACTTACTTTTATTTTTTTTTGCACGCTTTAAATTGTATAAAACGGTAAACAAAAGAATAATAAAATTAATAATAATAATAATTATTAATTTATACTTGTTTATTTCGCAATAATATTAACGTGATTTTATTTGGAATGTTTATTTAGTTTAAAAATAAAAAAAGAACCGGATGGGCCTCGCTCTGCTGTACACTTGGGGGTGGATTGCGACTCTTCATAGGATAGGTCATTATAATGGATTTGTTAAATTTGAATTCAATGATAGGTATCATTGTATACGAAAAACGATTCTGAACGGAGATGATATGTTAGTCTAGAATATAATACAATGTTATTTATAAATATTATATAAGTATATTTTTATTTTTAAACGAAAAATTTAGAAAAACCGAAAATTTAAATTGTCTATAAATAAGTCAAAATATGTCAAAATACTTTGAAATTTTAACCATGTATAGAAAACGTCAATATAAAGATTTAATGATAATTTCAAGTTGTTGCGGTTTTCGTTTTTGAGTTAGGGCATTTTAAAAAAACCGATATCATTTGTCAGTCTAGAATATTATACATTATATTATATTTTACATGTAATTTTATGTCAATATTCGCTGTTCAAACGCTTATAAAAAAAAATTGTGCCTATGGATTTTAATAATTTTTGAATGACAATAAGGACTACTTCTGTGGAATCTTTTATTAAATTTTCAAGTATTTTTTACGAGTCAAATTTTTTTTATCACCGATTATAAAAATAAAATGTAAAAAAATCGAATATTTCAAATGCCTATAAGTGGCTTAAAAATCAATATAATATTTTGAAAAAAATATTACATAAAAGAAATACCAATCTTAACAGCTGGTAGAAATTTCAAAAATCTGCGACTTATAATTTTTGAATTATGACAAATATTAAAAATCGTTCGAGAATAAATCGTTATTTTATGCAATTTCGTAAATATTTAAATTTCAAACAGTCATAACATTTTTTCGTCTAAGTCCGGAAGAAATTTTTTTAAAGATTTTTGTAGAGTAACTTATAGATAACCTAGTGTTAAAATGTTGAATCTTAAGTATGAACAGAAAAAATTTTATGAATTTTTATCTACAAAATAACTTGCAAATTATCGTGATTTTTACACATTTTATACAAATTTGAGCTTTAAGGGTATATAAAAAAAATTTGAGTAAACCGATCACCGATAATTTTTAGTTACGAAAAGTTTAACTTATTATAAACCTTGTATTAAATTTTCAAGAGTTTTCGGTCCGCCAATTAAATTTTATAGATGTTTAAAAACGAAAAATTTAGAAAAATCGAAAATTTAAATTGTCTATAAATAAGTCAAAATATGTCAAAATACTTTGAAAACTTAACCATGTATAGAAAACGTCAATATAAAGATTTGGTGAAAATTTCAAGTTGTTGTGGTTTTTTGTTTTTGAGTTAGAGCATTAAAAAAAAAAAACCGATATCTTTGTCAGTCTAGAATATTATACATTATATTATATTTTACATGTAATTTTTTGTCAATATTCGCTGTTCAAACGCTTATAAAAAAAAATTGTTAACCTAGTGTTAAAATTTTGAACCTTAAGTATGAACAAAAAAAATTTTATGAATTTTTATCTACAAAATAACTTGCAAATTATCGTGATTTTTACATATTTCGTATAAATTGGAACTTTGAGCACTTATAAAAAAAAATTGTGACTTACGATTTTAGATTTTTTTTTATCAGTTAAGGAACAACTTATAAGAAACCTTGTATTAAATTTTCAAGATTTTCTAGGCAGCCAAAAAAATTTTATCGTTATTTAAAAAAAAAATACTTAAAAATATTGAAAATTTCAATTGTCTATAAATAGCTTCATAAAAGTCAAAATACTTTGAAAATTTAATGGTGTATAGAGAACGCTAATCTAAACATTTGGTGAAAATTTCAAGTATTTACATAGATTAGTTTTTGAGTTATAGCAAAATAAAAAATTTGATTATGTCAAAAACTGGTTTTGCGTAAAAACTCCCGTTTTTCCCAAATTTTTTTATGGTTTTTCCCGTCGCATTTAAAAAATATTGGAAATTTTTTACTTTTGACCCCCCAAAGTACCAAATAGATTCACTTTCCTTTCAGAAAAGTTGCTACATAAGGCAATCGAAGCATTTTTACTGCCCCAAAACGTGTCGACAGACACAAAAAAAAAAAAAAAAAAAAAACACACATCATTGTAAAATCAATACATTCTTCACTCCGTTCAGAATCTAAAAAAAAACACACATCATTGTAAAATCAATACATTCTTCACTCCGTTCAGAATCTAATAGAACTACAATTCCTACATAAAATCTATAGATGCGTACCTGTAGTTGTCAAAATAAATTCGTAAAATATAATGCAGTTTTTCGAATAAAAAATAAAATGTTTATTATTTAAAAAAATATAAATTATAAAGATAATAATACATATTTTTGATTTACAAATGAAAGTACTTTTACTATTTGAAGTTTTTCGACATACAGGTAGTATGTATGATTCGGTACTTCGGTATAAGGCCAAGGACATTCCCGATCGGTTGTTCTACAAGGCAGGGTAGATAACACGTTATCGTTTTTTTTTCTAGAAAATTATGATAAAATTTTTTTTTTTTTAATAAATATAATTTCAAAGTGTTTTAAAGCTGATTCAATGTAATTTTATACGAATTTTCAGAAAATTTTATGATATCTGTGTATATAAAGTAACTTGTCTTGACTAACTCATCATCATCTAGCCGGAAACACTGAAATTATGAGGATGAAATATTGTCGGTAAAATCTGTAATTTATTTTTACGATATACAGGCTTACTAAGAAAGAATTTTTCAACATTTTATCCCTAAGATGGTTAAAAAAGTTAAAAGGGGTGGAAAAAAAATCACCAAGTTGAAACCAAAAATTAATGCGTTTAAAACTTGGTCAGTATCATAATATACGAGTACAAGCTCCCTAAGAAAGTATTTCCCAAAATACAAACCCTTGTCACAATCGACGACACACATATGAAAACATGTTACACAAGGAAGTCATCAAGCAGTATTTGGATTTGAAAATGATAATGATAAAGTCAAAATTTATGAAATTGGTCGATATATCAGATGCTCTGAGAATGTGTGAAGAATTCTGGCTTTTCCTATCCACGAGAGGTTTCCTACAGCCTTCCATTTTACCGTGCATTTAAAAAATAGTCTGCGTATTTATTTCTTCTATAATGCCATTTAATATTCGTGAATAACAATCCATCAAAAATTACTCTTTTAGAATTTTTTGACATATGTAAAACAGATGACTTTATTTAAACACTTCTGTATTTTGATGTTTCCTCTTACTATGTATGGAAATATAATAGATTTGAGAGGAGAAAACTTAGAATTAATGTAAATGGCGAGCCGGAAATAAAGAAAGTTCAATATTTGGTTAGAGTATGTACCATTTACCCTAATAATACCGAGTGTTACTGTCTTTGCTTTTTATTTCATGAAGGCCGAGGCCTTTCATGTTTTTTGAATTTGAAAACTGTTAATTCAAAAAACTAATTGCATAGTTCTACCAACTTATCAGTTAACGTTAACTTTTACGTTAACTCTAGACTTATTAAAAGACAAAAAGCACTGGGATTCAACTATAGAAAAATCTGTACTTGGTGGTTTTCCATTTTAATTTCAGAAATTGTTTGCAATTATGTTGTTACTTGTCAGTTGTCAGATGCTTTAAGTCTTTGGAAAAATACTAGGATAGTTTTTCAGAAGATGTACAACATCGAGTTGAGTTGAAGATACAAAATGAGAATGTGAACTCAATTATAAATAAAGATTCAGTGATCAAAACTGATAACGCTATCCATTACCCTTTAGAATTCTTTAATATTTTAATCTTTCTGGATTTTCATCGCATACATTTCTCCTTAATTCACCTGTAATATAACTAGGAAATTTTAACCTATCTAAATTGTGTAATGGGACTTAATTTTAAGATAAATCTTTACACAAAGATATATATAGAAGCTATTATTATCACTGGGTGTGCTCAAGGAGATATAGTCTTAATTCCAAGAATAACCAAGAAACAACTGATTATCCTTTAGAGTATAAAAGAATACAGTCCTCTTTCGATGTTTGCTTTACTAAAATTATAAATAAGTCTCGAGGACACTCATTTAACATGGCTGACATTGACTTGAGAGAAGAATGTTTTTCACATGAACAGTTATACGTTGCATATTTTAGAGTTAGTTCTGCCAGTAGTTAGTATTCAACAGTAAATATTTTAGCACCAAAAGGCCGTACTAAAAATACAGTTTATAAAAAGTTATTGAGATGAATAAAATATATCAATATAAATATTGTTAAGGTTTTATAACACCATGGTGCATAATGTAAATGATAATGTTACACTGACGTTATAAAACTTAATTAATTTTAAAAGGTATCCCAGAAACAGCTATTTTTAATAAAACATGGTGATCTAATAAATAATAATAAAAATTATAGTTATAACAAGAATAATATAATTAATATTAATAAGTAAAACGATTCAAAACATTTTTTTTCAACTAAAAATCTATACCGTAAGTTATAATTTAGTAAGCTATTTTTTATTTCAACATTTCTCCGATTAGAACTGAATCTTACAATTTGTCTTCGAGGTACAAAAATATACTAATTTTTGACAATTTTTGGTTGTTACAATAAATGGAAAACTCAAGGTAAAGACATTAAAAGCAACCTGTAATATAAAAAAAATTATACGTAACAAAAAAAAATCCACTCGGGCGAAGCTGGGTTGTTCAGCTAGTATAATTATAAAAATAATTAATATTAATAATGAATATATTCAAACACAGTGAATGTTTTACTTTTAAAATTCTTTATAGCGATGGGTATAAAATTTAATGTTACATATTATTCAAAATTATATATTAAATTAAAACAACACCAACAAATATTATGTATGTAGATTTGTTATTAGTATAATTTACTAAAATTATTACTTTACATATCTTTTTTGTATATTATATACAAAAATATATATATTACAATTAATCTTAATAAAACAATGGATATCCTTTTAAAGAAAAATGCTTGATGTTTTGCTATAAATATGTTGTGATGCTATAACAATAAAATACCTCAATAAAAAACACATACAAAGTTATGAGAGTTAATTAAGCGAACATTTGTATTAAATAATATATTTTAAAAGTAAAATTTATAGTATTTGAAAGATGATAAAAATCGAAGTTAACAAGTCTATGTGATTTAATAACTTCTTTATACATAATATGTTTTAAAATATGCATTTAATTCCTAAAAACGTGTGTAAGTGTAAAACATGTTTTGTAGGTATTCATAATATCACGGTTGGTGTTCGAAGTTTGTAATGCAAGTATTTGTTTAAACTGGTTGTCAACTGATTGACCTATATTTTTTAATCACCATATAAAATTTCCGGAAATAGAATTACATGCAATTTTATATTTTCTTATATATTCTATTTATACGAGCTTAGTAAATTAAATATAAATTGTATTTTTGTTGACAAAATTATTTAAAAAAGTATTGAATCTTTTATGGTATTCAATAGTTACAAATATAAAAAAAAGAACCGGATGGGCCTCGCTCTGCTGTACAGTTGGGGGTGGAGTGCACCTCGTTTATAGGATAGGTCATTATTATAATAGATTTGTTAAATTTGAATGCAATGATAGATATCATTGTATATGAATAACGATTCTGAACGGAGTTAATATGTTTGTCTAGGATATAATACATTGTTATTTATAAATATTGTAAAAAGTATATTTTATTTTGAAACGATAAATATATTTTTCAATTAGGATAGGTTGGCCGTTGCATGCAGCGACATAGTTTGTCAGTCTAGAATATTATACATTATATTATATTTTACAAGTAATTTTATGTCAATATTCGCTGTTCAAACGCTTATAAAAAAAAATTGTGCCAATGGATTTTAATAATTTTTGAATGACAATAAGAACTACTGCTGTGGAATCTTCTATTAAATTTTCAAGTATTTTGTACGAGCAAAATTTTTTTATCACCGATTATAAAAAAAAAAATGTAAAAAAATCGAATATTTTAAATGCATATAAGTGGCTTAAAAATCAATATAATATTTTGAAAAAAATGCCAATCTTAACAGCTGGTAGAAATTTCAAAAATCTGCGACTTATACTTTTTGAATTATAACAAATATTTAAAATCGTTTGAGAATAAATCGCTATTTTATGCAATTTCGTAAATATTTAAATTTCAAACAATCATAAAATTTTTTCCTCTAAGTCCGGTAGAAATTTTTTTAAAGATTTTTGAAGAGTAGCTTATAAATAACCTAGTGTTAAAATTTTGAATCTAAAGTATGAACAGAAAACATTTTATGAATTTTTATCTACAAAATAATTTGCAAATTATCGTGATTTTTACACATTTTATACAAATTTGAGCATTAACGGCTTATAAAAAAAATTTGAGTAAGCCGATCACCGATATTTTTTAGTTACGATAAGTCTAACTTATTATAACCTTGTATTAAATTTTCAAGAGTTTTCGGTCTGCCAATTAAATTGTATAGTTGTTTAAAAACAAAAATTTAAATTGTCTATAAATAAGTCAAAATATGTCAAAATACTTTGAAAACTTAACCATGTATAGAAAACATCAATATAACGTCAATATAACGTCAAAAAGATTTGGTGAAAATTTCAAGTTGTTGCGATTTTTGGTTTTTGAGTAAGAGCATTTTAAAAAAATGTAATTTGTAAAAACGTGATTTTGCGTAAAATTTCCCGGTTTTTCGTAATTTTTTTATCGTTTTTTTCGATTTTTTTAAAAAGTATTAAAAAGTTGGATTTTAGACTAGCCAAAGTACTATCTACATTCATTTTCCTCTCAGAAAAGTTGCTACTTAAGTAAATCGAAGCATTTTTACTGCCAAAAAAACGTGTCGTCAGACACAAAAAAAATAAAAAATAAAAAAAAACACACATCATTGTAAAACCATTAAATTCCATCACTCCGTTCAGAATCTAATATATATTTCATCTCTGTACTGCAATACATTAATGTAACTTACATCTATTGATCTAACTTAGTAAAACTAAGTGTATATATAATTAGATTTATTAAACTAAGTACGTCACGAAATATAAGTGCAATTCAAAACAAAATTAGATTAATTTAAAAAAACTAGCTGAGAAGTTATAATTAAAATTATAGAAATGAATCTAGTATACGCAATATGTGAAAATGAAAACTTTTAAATTGTAGCTAATACATTGATTTTGACTTTTATATTATGATAAAACAGGATGAATCCAAAAAACTGTTATAAGAAAAATCAAAAAAGTTGTTATTATCTCTTTTTTCTCAAATTTTCATAAAATAATTGATTATATTTGTATTTTCAACTTTAATTATTTTCATTTATTATAATTTATTTAATCTCAGTAAAATATTTTCAACTTGTATAAATAATTTTAGTTTTTGGATATAAGAGAAGACTTAAAACCCCGAACATAATTATTATCAAAAATTAAAATCAGTTATATGACACTAATACACTTTTTTTTTTAAATCAATTATGATATAATATGATAACATATGCGGATATTTACTTTACTATACTTTTTTATGGTCTTTCTCAATTTGAAATCCTGAGTGGATGAGTTTGTGCGTGATGGTTTTTAATATCACAGATAAACGAATATAATTGTATTTACAAATATTTATAAGTAAAAATAGTATTTACTACTTTTTTAATTAACAATTTATTATTTTATCATACTTTTTATAATTTTAAGAAGTCATTAGTATAATACATGTCAGCATTACAACTATCATAGTATTCTGTTCTAATTGCGATTTGCTAAAAAATATTTTTAAGCTCGTACGTAACTAGAGAATTAAATTGGATATGTGGCTACTATATCAGTTATTTTCTTTTTCCTTTTGGTTTTTGCCTAACGCCCATTATCGAGTTTTGTTTAAAGTAAAATTATTTGACTCGTAAACGTGCGCTGTTTGAAGTCCTGTGTGCGGTCGTCCTTGAACAATACTTTCACTCGTTCGGTCCGGGCCTGGCAGCCTATAAAAATGGCCGAGGTGACGTAACTTTATTTGTACCGTTGAACCTGGTAGTCATGATTTTCACTTTCTATTAGCCTACTGACCGACTTGCTCCTTTCTCGGTTACGACTCGTTTGGTCGCAAAGTAAAAGAGAGAGAAAAGTGAATTAGAAAGAGAATGAATGAATGAGTGAGTGAGCGTGAGTGAGAGAGAGAAAGAGAAAGAGAGAGAGAAAGAGAGAGAGTGAGAGAGAAAGAGAGGAATATAACTGAATGTTATTAACTGAACAATCCAATTCGTCGTTAAGCATAACTCTCTGCCGCAGGAATGCTAATGGATATCAGTATATCCATAACGTTAGTACGTTATGTAGACGAAAATAAGTGGTAAACAAAATCACCAATCTCAACAATTTTGGATCTAAAGTGATATTGAATAGAGTTCTAATATTTATTTTAACTTCCTTATTTTTACGCGAAAAAATTTTTATTTCCAAAATTCTTTTCTCATTAAAATAGTTACAATTTTATATTTTTTATAAACATCATAAAAATATTCACATCGATGTTTATTAATTTGAATTATTCAATTATTCACATTTAATGATTTACTTTTAAAGATAAGTTTTATCTTGATGTATAAGTGAATAAAATAAGTATAAGGTTTCGTGAGAGTATAACATATAATCCACGAATCTTAAGACTTATGGTAATTATTATTTATTCTTATTGTAACTAAAACGATATTCATTACATTGTAATATAGCATTTCCTCAATTCTAATATTAATTACAATTTATTTTTCTTAAGTTTTGTTATTGAATTCGACTGGTTAAATATTTTAAAATAATGTTCATCTTTAGTAAATATAAGTTTATTATTGATGTTGGTATCGTCATATCAATGTTCTATGTTGATAGTAAAGAATTGTCCTCGTATTCATCGATGATTAATTATACTTATTTTAGATTCTGAACGGAGTGATTTTATTTTTAATCTACAATGTTCGTATGAATAAAAAAATAATTACATATATTACAAATAAATATAAAATAAAAATGTCACTAAATGAATAATATTAATATTCATCAAGGTCCATACAGGATAATATTTAATAATATCAAAATAGAAAAATAATATTTTTATATCTTATTATAAATAATATAATTTATTAAATTTATTAATCAATCAGTAATAAACATAACTGACCCTTCCAAAAAGTAACGAGCATTTATATCTACATAACACTAGCAAACCATTGAGAAATCATCAGTATATGCTTAATCAACCTATATTTGGTAAATTATCGATGAGTACAATAATTTTTTCATTTATTTTGGAGTTTTTTTTACCGTTTCATCACAGATTTATGTCAAAAAATCAAGAATTTATATTCAAAATGACTACAGTATATATTATTAAACGATAATATACATTAATTCGAGTCATTAAAGTTCGTTGTCAGGTAATAAATTATAATTTTAATCTAAATCAATATTATTACTGACCTGAATTATTTTTTTGCATTCGACTATAACGCATTGTTATATACAATTTTAAATCTTGTTGTATTGAAAAAATGTATATATATATATATATATATATATATATATATATATATTTAATTATTTACTATGTACTTTATTCAGCAAAACTGAATTCTTTAATTTTTCGTAGTAATAAATGTCTTTGAATCCTTTTTTTGTATCTGAGTTGTTTATTTTATTACCTTATGATTTTACTTCATATTTTATTTAAATCAATAACTGTTTTTAAATACTTAAACTAATTTGAGTATTCCAATGTGAATTCGAGTAATAACTTCCTAAATTAAATCAATGTAATATATTTACCATATGCATTTAATTAAAACTGAACATTAAAATAGTATGAAGAAAATTGTTTGTATAAATACAGGTTACCTGTATGACCCTTTTATCAAATAATACTTACTGGAGTAAATTTTATTTCATTTTTTCGTCTAACATTAATAAATAAGATGGCTTTTATTACCTCACAGAATATGATTTATATATTACAATTAATACTAATGAACTACTTAAAAATTTTATTTAAGTTAAATCTTTGAATTAAAAGTGTATCAAACCAATTTTCAACTAGAACACTCATTAAATTGAAATAATTATCGATAACATTTATAACTGAATAAGTTTAGTATAATACGATGTAGTATATAAATATATAATTTTAATTTATATATTATATAAATTTTTATGATATCATACGTTGATAGCAGATTAATCTGATTGAATTATGAGTATACCTGTGTTGTTTAATTTTTAATTTGTGAATTTTGTTAATTTTCTAACAGATAAATACGTACTTTTGTTATTGTTATTTAACACTAAACAAGATTTTTTTTCACTTGTTCCGTCTAAATTGACCCACTTTAAGGTCTAATTGGCAAACAAAACAACATGGTTTATATTTTAAACGAGAAAATCATGAACTAAGTCTTGGTTATTGAATATTATTGGTTTTTAATACTCAATAGGTATATGAAAAATATTAATTACTAAATTTGAATGATATTTTGTTGTAAAAATTACAAATGAAACTTTTCTATAACAATAAAGAATACTTAAATAAAACGTGATCGATAAAACCGAACACGTTTTTAAGTTGATGTGTTATACCATATATATATAGCGAACGCGTAAATGTATAATACTCGTACATCCAGTTATAAACTACAATATATATAAAAAAATATTCCGTCTTGTTTTTAAATTAAACCATTAAGATATGCATAACAAATTTATTTGAAAAGCATATGACAAGACACATCAAAGAACTAGAAATAATTATTCTTTACTTTTAATGAAATGTATTATATATTATATACAATATTTATGAAAATGTACTCTAAAAATAAATAAATTATTGTCAATGCAAATGTTTATTACGTCAAATGGTATAAGAGTAAAAAGTGACAAGTCAATAATTTTATTTATTAAACCCTTTAATTTGTTTTGCCGAAAAATTTTGAATATTAATAACGTTTCAATTCAGTGACTTTAAAAAACAATTATATAAATATTTGTTAGATCGACATTCATGCTGTGATTTTATTATAATATGTCACATCACAAAGTGACTTAGGAACAAGCGAACTTGAACTTATCCCCATGTGGCCTCAAATCTTACCTATTAACAATATACCCCCTTGTTTTCCATTTGACCTTGTGATTCATTCAAGGGTTTCGGGTGTTCAGGACATTTCTTTACTTCCACACTATTGAATTTTTTATTGTGGATTTTTTTTTTCTTTTCTTCACAAAAGCAACCATTGTTTGGCACGTACTATTCACTCCACCATCCCTACTTTGAAAGTGTTACAAAATCTCCAGAAACAGCTGCACGAATGACTCACGAGCTACACTGCAAGTATTATTGTTGTTTTTTTTTTTGCGTTATACATATCTCTGTGTGTGTATATTTGTTGTTTATTATATGTGGTGTATATACGTACATATTGTTTTTTATTCTTTGCGTATAATTATATAGACGAAGTAAGAGAGAGAGGGAGAGAGAGAGAGGAGAGAAAACGTCTTGTAAAAATGCTGAAAGGGTGAATCCCCCTGAGGTATGAGGTTCACGGGATGAATATTGGCGTGTGCTAAATAAAAGCAGTGTTGCTCAACTCGGTGAATTTATTTGTACGAATGATTATCAAATTTTCATACACAGCTCCCGGTGTTTCGAAAGACCTTTGTACCTGCTAGGCAAGAGAGGCAAGTGCAGACAACCAGCACCCTTTTTGCGCAACCCCTTATTATGAGACTTTTGCAAAGGTTCTACTCTCACGGTATATGAATAAAAAGGGCATACTGACCCCTGCCATTGGTCACATAAAGGATTTTATACAGGTATTTCAAGCTTATCTCACGCTATTAACCAGGACCAGTGTGAATCGAATATCGTATTCTCTTTTTATATTATTAAAACTGTACGGTCGATTCGTCTAATATACTAGCAATATTGTAGTTACGAATATATTTATATATATAAATTATTTTTCACGAGAAAGTGCGACGATAACAGAATCACATATTTCCTAGAGATTATTATTCTCCACCAGATGACCACGACTAATTTTTAATTTAATTTTTATTTCTTGACGCGAAAAAAATACTGTGATTAAATTGTCGGAAGTTCACATAAATGCCGTTTACATTTTGGCAATTATAATTAAAAATTTCGCATGGATGTCTACTGACATAATAATATTATGTGGTACTATATGTATATGTGTATTTTTTGTTTATATATATATATTTGTTAACAAGCAAAGCGTATAATTTTTACATACCTTTGGTAAACAAACCGCATTGTATTATCACATAGTATATAACCAATAACTGTTATATGTATCTACAGATGTCGAGACGTACATATAATATATGTATATATATATATACATCATATTATGACTATGTAATAAGAAATATCTGTTTTTTTTATATTTTTATGTATTTCAAATATGATTCGTATAATATTAATATATTCTGTTTAAGAAGATTTTGTTATACATAATTATTTATCTGTTTTGTTATATTACTCAAAAGATGATTACCGTAAATCTTTTATATTATATTTTTATATTACTCATTAAATAGCATTTAATTAAATAAAAACAATAAAAAAAATAAATAAATACCGATTAATGTCATGTATCGCAGAGGCACGTGTACGTATTGACATATAGTTATTATACAACATTCAATAAATATATTTAAAACTTTATACAGTATATAATTTTTTTTTTTTTTTTTTCGTGATAATATCGATATCTGTAGTACTACAGAATATTTTTACATTAAGCTTGCAAATATATTTTATATTTATGAATAATTTTTAATAATAGATTGATTAGTATGATATTCAAAGCATTTTAGATTACTAGCAGATGGAACTTGTGTATTTTTTGTTTATCTATATAAAGTATAGATTGGTTATGCAATATATTTAAACAGATTGCTATTGTGAGTAAAAACCGGAAATTTTTCTAATAATATTCTAGCAAATATTAATTTAAAGTTAAACCTAAATGAACGCCAAAAAATCATTTATTGTTTTGATAAAATCGTTAAGATATTACTTCAAATAAATTGTGTTATATATTCTAATTTGTACATAAAGATTTAAAAAAATAATACATTACAAAATAATTTTCAATAGATGACTAATGCTTAATAACTACGCAATAATATCTTCCTTTCTTTAAACTTAACATTACATTTTCTGTACTTATGTGATATTTGTTTTAAAGTTTTGTTTTCTAAATATTTTTTCTTAAAATATTTTAGAATTAACATAAATATTTGTATATATATATTATAGATTTAATTTGTATTTATTTTGTAAGATCTAAATTGTATAATACATGAAAAATTTAAATTCATATAACATTGAATTAATTACATAATTATACATATTAATACATTGCACTTAAATTGTTGTATACGAATTGTAAATAAAATGAATTAATTTAATTTAATTTTTTTAAGAAATATAATTGCTGTTCTATTATAATAACCATCTATAATTTATTTTTATTAATATTATGTTATTCAATATGTTTCCTCGTTAAAAAAAAATAAATAAATAAACATACAAACTGTTATATTATTAACATTGGACGTACATTTAAGTCAAAATTTATTAAATATTTATAACTATTAAAAATAATAACCAAATTATGATAGAGTAAACAAAAAAGTTTATTAAGTACTTTAACATTTTTATTATTTTATTAAGAAATTAATCATTATAGTACTTTAATGATATATTTTATAAATATACACGAATTAGTCTATATGGATAGCTAGTGAATTTAATTAAAAATTCTTTAACAAAACAATTATACATAATAATATTATAATTCATAATTATTATAGTATCGTCGTTATGATAAAGGTGTAATGTAATAATATTTTTGTTCACGTCCGTATACCAGCGTATCAGCCAATCAGACAACGAATGAGGTTAGGGAAAGTGGACAGTGGGTGATCATGTAATAGTCAAACCTGAAAATATCCGTATAGTGTGTACATATTGTTTGTTGATAGTAAAAATAATAATAATAAATCGTGATTTTGCGGTTAGTCAGTCACTGATAAATAGTATTACTTTTTATGTGATGTACCTATCATGTGTACACATGCTATTTAGTCATGCCGACGGACTAAAGTCGAACTAAAACATTTGACAACGTGACATAAATAAACATTGTTTAATATTATGATCTAAATACATTTATTCGAATAAAATAATATTAATGTAGCCTTAGAAGAAAACTACGCACTTCACGGTGTGGTCCTATCAGAGTAGTTTAGTAACTTTAGATATATATTTAAAAAGCGTACTCGTGGCACACTGTTGTATGAACATGTATATTAATTATTAAATACTATTCAACTTGAGGTATTTTAAAATGTTTTTGGAACGTCTAAGCATAATATTCATTTCTTGATTATATCATTCGTATATACCTTCTGTACTAAATAGGTTGACGACCATTAAGAGTTATAGCGGTAGGATACCATTCAGCCGAATTTTTATATTCAGATTACATAAGATTCTTCAGTATTCTTATGCTCTCGTGAGAATATAACTTGTGTCCGACTATCTCATGTTAAATATATTAGTATAATATATATATAATATAAATAAACGACGACAATTTCGATTAAGTTTTGGTCTCATTAGTTAATAAACCATTAATTGTATACTGGACTGATTAACCTCCTTTTGTTTATAGTATATTAATTATTTGTTTTTAGCCATGATAATATATATATATATATGTGTGTGTGTGTGTGTGTGTGTGTGTGTGCGTGTGTGTGTGCGTGTGTGTGTGTGTGCGTGCGTGTGTGTGTGTGTGTGTGTGTGTGTGTGTGCGTGTGTGTGTGTGTGTGCGTGCGTGTGTGTGTGTGTGTGTGTGTGTGTGTGTGTGTGTGTAGTTTATTACAGCGTAAGTTTTATATTAAATTCGAATTCTTATCATATTCGTTTTGTGATATAAGTTATTTAATAATTATCTTTTTCACTAAGATTTTTGAAAGACCTTCGACCTATATTTTTTTTTGATTTTATGGATATTTAGTTATTTCATCGTATTTATTACTAACTTGGTTCAGAGCTTAAACTTAAAATAATGCTGTAATTTTATCACGATTAAATAAAAGTTATAATTTTTATTTTAAACATGTATAAAAATATAATATCTAATATGCTTTTACTTTTAACTTAAAAATATACCATTAATATTTTAGTACTGTTTTCCTATTTTGTTATCAAATAAATATATTACGTGAATATAATAATCATCAATGCAAGCTAGAAAACTGTCTTAGTAATTGATAAATGAACCTAACTTAACGTTGTATTAAATTATAAAAAAAGTTATCTGCATGGGCAATATTGGGCAATATGGGCATTTCTAAAAGTAAATAGTTTCTTACATAATTAGTAGTACTTGTAAATGTTAGGAACAAATAATAATTATTATAATAAATTATAGCATTTGCGTGAGTTAAATACTGGAACACGAAAGTAATAACACGCTGAGATCAGTGGTATCGTTACATCATTAAAAAAAAAGACTATTTTTTTAAAAAATAAAAATTGACTTGAGATATTTAATCACATAATAAGATAAAACATAAATAGTGGAGCATATGGATGAGTAAACATATAGAGTGTTCTTTTAGTCTAAATGTAGCAAATTATATAGACGTGTGAGTTGAGTTTTGCACGCTTTATTTTACACTCGTATTATATGAATTAAGAAAAATGTATTATTAAAAATAATAATTTAGTTGGATTTCAAAAACATGAAATGCATTGTAATTAGAATTAATAATTAAATTCTTAAATAAACATAATTTAATTGTAGATAATATATATGAATGAATACATTAATACACTAATATATTATATTAATTTTGTACCGATTTCTCAATGAAATATATAATTGACTAAGTATATTAAATAATACATTATTACTAATAAAATTGTTTGGAAGAAAAATAAAAATAATATTTCACCAAACTTGTAGGAATCAAAGTGTAGGTACTAAGCTAACTTAAGTTGATTGTTGAGTGTTGCGCTTGATCTCGTACCATTCATCTTAGATAATGTTAGTATTATTACGTTAAGTAGGTACATATTTTAATATAACTAACTATAAATGCTACTCAACTAAATACAATTTTCAAATTGAATTAAAACAATTTATATATCTATAGGTTTGCATTATTTTTATTATGCCAATTTTTTTAGTACATTACATTGTAAATTTTAAAAATAATTATTTTACAAAATAATAAATATCAATTTTAATCAAACTTTGACTGTATAGTTAACTTATTAACAAATAAATTTAAATGTTAATTATAATATTGTTCATATGACTACAATCAGGCTTAAGTTTATTTTATCTCAAATATTAATACAACTATTGGCTGTTAAATCTTTTTGATAATAATTTGTAATATAAAAATATTATAATCTTGTAAATGCAATCCTCTCTACTTCTAATGCTCAATTCAACTATATAGACGCGGGATCGTCAACAGGTCGATCGTGACATGAGTTCAAGTCAATCGTGGCTGCCTTTCATTTTTTTCGAATTATTTCAGAAAACAATTAAAATATTTATTTGTTTTTGGAAATTTTTTATTTAATTGTTCAGTCAATAAGTTTAAAAATTAAAATAATATCAATTAATAAAGAATATATGTGGTAATAATATAAAGTAATAAATAACTACGAAAAATTAAATTATACACTGAGATCGAATAGCTATGTAAATATATTGTACATAATCTAATGAATATTCTGTATTAAATTATGGTATTTATCTCTTCGTGTAAATTGATAAAATATACATTAAAATACGTGTTATGTAAAATTGTAAAATTAAAGTTATTATTACTTATTGATATTTTAAATAAAATAAAAAAAAGGAAGTGTAACATGTATGTACATAAAATATATTTTTGCTCAGTTACAACCTTTTTTTCGTGATAATCTAGAAAAACTTAGAAGTCTTTAAAAATTTGCTATCCCTGGTATAAACCACATAATTTATTTATTTATTTATTTATTTATTTATACGGACAAAGTCCAATTTACAATATATAATAACAATAACAATAATGGTATAATGGTATAAAGGTATTATAATGCTTTTAATTGTCTTATATCTTTGAATGATTTATAGATAATATAGAAAAAAGTATGAATTTTTCAATGCAATACCTTGAAAATGCTCTATCGTGTGTTAAGTGTTTATATAATTAATATGACTTAATTTTATGAAATAAAATAATATGACAATTTGAAATACCCATATATTAACGGTTGACATTAAATAAAAGTTATTTACTTTTTACTCTAAAGTAATTTACTGTTCAAACTAATTTCAAATTTTAATGTTATCGGCTTTCGGTGCACTATTTGTCAATAAAGATAATTCTATTGATTACATAAACCTATGTTTCGGTTTTCATTGAATATATACCATACATACCATAAGTCTATAAACGCATTATTATGAATTTATATATTTATTGATGTTGTCAATATTTCTAGTTCTAATATATTTATCGCATTTATTAATCTATTGTTCATTAGCGTTTTCCATTAATGCGTCACCTAATTATTTTGTAGATAGTTATTAGTTTTTAACTATATATTTCGTATTCGATAATCAGGTATTTTGGTTCTTTTACATAATGTATTTAAAAAATATACGTATAAATATATTTATATATACGTATGTTTTTTAATTTCTATTTTCTCATATTATAATGGTGTGTAAAAACCTTTTATTCTAATAAAAGTCCATCTATAACATCTAAAAAAAAACATGTAGTTGACCTTCGAAAATATACGAGTTTCTGGATTCCAGAAGTCGAAAAATTGCCGCGGTACACTCACTCTCGACTATACACCGACAAGAAGTATTTTTTAAGCTGTACCTATATCGTACACCAATATAGTTGGTCTCCTAATAAGTGGATGAGTTATAAGGATTCTTGTGTGTTATATTTTACTTTTATTTTCTCCGTATTTATGTGTATATTTGTATGTGCATGTGTGTGTATGTGTGTATGTGTGTGTGTGTGTGTGTGTGTGTGTGTGTGTGTATATATCTATATTTTGAGGATTTAGATTAATGGCGACCACCGCGCCTGTTTACCTATGTCTCCACCTACCTGTTGGGCTCGGGTTGACGTCCTCCAACACACGTGGCCCCCGGGGTCGACCTGCGGACGCACGTGTGCTCGTTGGACACGTGAACGTGTGTTCAATAGTAGGATAATTGATGATTCAACGGAAATCTGTGTTATTGTCAACGTTATCAAACATTTCAAAATTATACTTTTGAACATTTCGGATGGTAATAATTATGGATCAACAGAGTTATTAGAAAATAATATGTATTCCGAAAGTAACCAACCTAATGTACAAAAACATATATATATTAATTTATTTTATTGGTACTGTGTGCTATAGTAAGCCTCGTGTTTTTTGTTTATAATTTAATAGTCTACGATATCATATAAAACTCGAAATAATGACAATATAAACGCACGAAAATTGTAAAACAATACAATCAATACAGGTATAAACTTTCTATTCAATATATTGTTATATTTAATCGTCTTAAAGATTCAATAAAATATTTCATATCAATTGTAAAATTAAAAACTGGTATTGTTTTCAGTACTTAGATAAGTATATTATTTATTTTATTAATAAAAGCTAAACGGCAGTAAAATTAGTTTAAACGTAAGTTCGAATATTGTTTATTCCTCATTGTAATTTACATAAAATTGATGATTTTCTCAATTTATATTATACGGTATGTACAATAATTGTTTTTGATTGCGTTCTAATTAAAATGGGAAAAAATTATATTTATTAATTATAATAAATTAATTTTATTGTAGTAAAACGCATTCAATACAACTCTGTTTTAACTGATTTTGTTAAGTCACGAACTTTTATAAATCTCTAGAAATTATCCATGTATTATTTTAAAACACGAATGATTATTACGCAATCCTGAATAATATACGGTGTATAAAATAATTCTAGTAAAATTATTTCCCAGTTAAATTCAGTTTTAAAATATTATACTAAAAAGCTAATTTATAATATTTATGACAACAATATTACCTATTTAAATACCAATATGAGTATAAAACTAATTTCAAATAATATAATATTTATAAAATTCATATTTATAGCGTAAATTATACTTTTCACAAGTTTGTTAAGTAAAATTATGTTACTTCAAATATATTTATTAATATTAAATTATACTTAAATTAAAATAATTAAAACAATTTATGTATTTAATAAAGAAAATATTAGAAAAATATTAATTTTTTTTTAATTTTAATATAGAAAATAACTTGCTCAACAAGTAGTTTTCTTTAATAAACGTTTAGTATACGATCTGGTTAATTATGTATTTTTCTTTTGGTTCCTCAAAATGTGTAATAACCGGAACTTATTGTATATAATATATATAAACAACATTCTTTGTAAATTTCATAGTGCATTATTTATAAATGATTTAAATTCAAAGCTTACGAAAACAAATAAGTACAATGAATATATTTTTTATAAATAATGATAGCATAACATTTAAAGTATTAATAATTATATATGAGGTATCAAAGTTCATAATGTATTTTACCACGAAAAGTGACTGAAATAATTATGAATATGGAATAACTCTTAATTTTTGTTGTTCGTTAGCCGTTCGGTACTTTTCGTGATCTAATTATATAAGATGTATAACAAAAAGTATGAACACTGTAAATTCATGAAGGATTTTAATTTGAGTTATTTATCATACTGTGTATAATAAGCGATGCTAAACGATTATGTGAATTTAATTTATTTATTTATTATTAAGTTTTATTTAGTTTAAGAATGAGATTATTCATCATACATTGAGATCTTGGAGTATTAGCTAATAAATAATTTTTTAACTAATCCTGGTCGTTAAATTGGATGTTATATTGATTTTAATTTATAGTATTTTTATATTTGTTTATTAAAATTTATGAAAATGTAATTAGTTACTAATTAGGTAAAGTCGGTATGGACACATACAATATTTATTTCAGATTCTGGATTATGAAACTTAGTTATTAAATGTATAGCAATTAGTAGGTGATGTTTTTTATCATAGAAAACAAATGAAAAATAATAATACTGCAATTATTATATTATTATAGTTGTAATTTATTAATTATTAGTACCATAATATTAGTACAATTATCTTATTAATATTATCTATGTTTGTTTTAAATGAATTAACAACCAAATTTTATTTTTTAATTATTTGTTATAACAACATTTAAGTGTAATATTAATAATTACTGTTTTATAATTCATAACAATTTTTATTTATTTAGTTTTATTTAAAAATTTTGATTTTTAAAATAGAGGTCGAATGACTGCACAGATAAAATACCATCCCATATTCTATATACTGTAAGTATGCATATAATAATATAATACTTTTTTTAAATTTATATAGTTTTTAACACTTATAAAAATAACAGATTATTAAATATCTACTTGTATATTTAAAATAATAGTTTTTGTTTGTTAGTAAAAAAAACGTAAAGTATTAACTTATTGAAGTTTTAAGTTACACAACTAAAATTTATAAACATTTCAATTACAAAAATAGTGCAGGTATGCATGATTTTCTTCAAGTTGATTCAACATTTCAAATTCAAATTCATACGAAAAAAATAATTATTACCAAAAATGTTTGATATTTTCTAATACAAGTATAAAAAAGAAATACATGAGAACATTTTTATTCCATTATCAAGGGTTTTTTGGAAAAACAAAATTATTTTATCGATATTTTTTGAGAAAAATCTAATAATATGATAAAATAACTATAAATATAAAAAAAAATTAGAAATTTTGGAAACTATATAATCTTTAAAAAACTATAATATTAGCATTTAGTAAAAATGTCCAGTCCTTAAGATTATTTTTTATATTTTAAAGTCAGATTTGTCGAAAACCTGTATCACTTATATTTTGTAGTTTTTTATGATTTTTCGTCTGTTTTTTTCAATTAATTGCAGTAATGTTGAAAAGTAAAAAGAATACTGTCTAAATGTACCAGCTAGATAAAATGTCTTATCAGAATAATATTCGAAGTAATCTTTCTGGTCAAAATCATATAGATAAACCACATCATTATAAAACACAATACATTCCTCACTTTAATTCAGAATAAAGTACATATGTAAATAAAAACTGTGCTCAACATTATGAATAATAATTTATAAATAAAAAGTTATGAAACAGGTTGATGTTTTAATAACTATATTTAACTATTTATCTTAACTAATATTATCACGTAAATTCAACTAGGAATTAAAAATATTCTAGAAAACTATAGGCATAACTTGGAGGAGGGCAAAGGCAGAAATACTTACTTTACAAAAAACTAATTTTATTCAATAACGCTCTCTTATAAGAAAATTATGCAAACTAATGACACCGTAACTTACCAGAATTGAATGCTATACGCTATCTGGAATTTAATATTAGTTTAGGAATATTTAAGTTATTTTGTATCCATTAAGTTTACATTAACACTAAACAACCTCTGAATTAATGTACAATAATTTGTTTCTTTGACATACAACATTCAAGTGTTAAAAAAAGAGGGTAATTATTCACTGGGGTGGATTTGAGGGTGTCTAGATCCACTTTAGTATAAAATTAGTAATTTTTAAATATTGACCGTAAACCGTTTATCATGTGTACCGTACATATAATATAATATATGAATAAATTTAAGTGATTAAACGTGTTAACATTTATGAAAGATATGGGGCCAGTTCTAGAGTTCCTCCAATTAACCTATGACCACGCGTATGATGTTTAGAACCACATAACCTCGTGCGTAGGGTAAATTATTATTACAGTACAGAATAAAACGTTGAGAAATTTAAAAAATAATACCATAACATTGGAAACAAAATCTGTCATAGCTGTTATTCTACAGCTATAGGAAGATAGATGAAACCACACAATTTAAAATTCATATACAAATTAAAAATACCTATAAGATAATTATTTATCCCGTACGCATAATAGAACAATGTTTAATTTATTAAGTTCTGCTTATGAAGAATATATTTTTTATAATGTATTATTATAAGATTTATTTATTATTATTTATTATATACTTATAAATTAATAATTCTGCTGTATGATTTTTGTCGAGATATTAACAGTTTAATCAAACAGCATAAATATATCACGTGAAAAGTTTTAACAAGTCAATGTTTAATAATAAAACTGTCATCAACTAGTAACTACTGATACTGATGGTTGGGCGTATAAAATTGATCTCAAAATATTTATAATAATTATAATAATTATTAATATTTATGCATAAAAACTGAAAGTTATGCATCGATAGAGTCTATGCATAATAATCTGAATACATTTTAGTTGATAATACTTATTCGAATATACTTTCACCTCAGTAACTTTAGTGGTCTTGTCATAATCATTTAATATATTAATTGTTATATTCGATCGTTATTTTGTATTATTCTTTACACTTTTCTTAACCATAATGCGATAAATGTACTTATAATATTAATCGTTGTAATAATATTGTTTTGTGTGTGTATATATATATGCATTTTTATTGTTTTGATAAAAAGCCGTTAATTATATTTGAGTATCCAACATACGCAATTCTTAAAAACTGTGTGTACGTCATTCATGTTTCTACTATTATTATTCAACTCGGTGGCTAAATTCATTGAAATTTATTTATTGTAAATTTTTATGAAGTGTTTTGTCAAAAACTTGACAATATTCTTGATTTTTCATGCAATAAAACAGGAGTCGCCAAATTGCGGCTCGCGATAACGTAAGATACAAAATATTTTTACAAAAACAATTTTTTGTTAATATCAATTTATGTATTTTAAAAAGTATAATATTTAATTGAGAGTTAAAGTCATGTATACAATACCTAGATAATAATAGACTTTATGTACATCGATAATAACAAATAGTTATGGATCTGTGTAACATTCGAAACCACATTTGGTAAAATAACGAGTGTATCGTGTTCTAGATGTATACATATATTTATAGATTCCGTTATCTGTTTCCTTATTTATTCCAATAAGGAATTTTCATTCCGTTAATTAATAAACAAATAAACAAATAAATGAACATATTCTAACTTCTCACTACAAAATGAATTAATTCTTTGTATACCACATAATTTCGGTTGATACGTTTTAACGATTCCTATAAAATAGTTCACTATTGAATCAAACAAACGAATTACGTTTGATTTATAAGTCTTTGAAAATCGTTGTTTTATAGTAATACACAAAATTATACATTTATATTAAATATAGTATCAGTAGATGTTTGAAAACAAATGCTGACGTAACAGCCTAAAGGTACACGTTTAAGATTTTATACGTTTCATCCGCGACTATATCAATTGTGCATTATGAATTATAATCTGCAAAATTTGCTGTTAAAGTACTATTATATGTAGCAAAGATTGACAACTGACCCGTGCATTTTTTTTATGTGGCCTGTGCTATATTTTCAAATTACTTCATTACATTTTAGCGTTTATCGGTATTTCATTTTATTACATTGATCGTAAAATGTAAATATTATATTCTTAACTAGTAATGAACAGTAGTTAAATTATTATAAATATAATATACGAGAATATATTTGTATCAGCATAACTATAGGTATTAGGTACTTGTTTTATTGTATTGGTTCAGTCATTAAATATATAATACACATTTATAATTTTATAAAATTATATAAAATAAATGCTAACTGTCAATTTTAATAACTTTTTTTTTTTTTTACTCTGTCCCGAAGCTTTAGAGATGCGGTGTTGTAAAATAATGCTTAGTACTTTATGGAGAAATAGAAAAAAAGAAAAGGAGAAGAGAATGGATTAGACATGTATTAAGACATGATGGGTTGCTAGGATTAATAATAGAAAGCTGCGTAGAAGGTAAAAAAGCTAGAAATCTATGAATGAAGTAAATGCAACAAATATTAAAGGATTAACAAAAAAACAAAGAGGAGGTAAAGTAACAATGAAGAGTGGTGAATTATTATAAAACAATCTCAGGATTGAATAAAAAAGAGAGAAACTCTAGCCCGCTAGATCTTAAAGTTTTATAAATTGATCTTTTAGTTAATTTGAGTTGCCCATCCCTGATATATAAGATAATCTCTCTTGAATAGATTTTAAATGTATTCTTGGAAGGTGTTCAAAAAATTAATATATATCGTGTATCATATTTAAATATTGTACAAGTCGATAATTGTTTGTGTGTCTATAGCAAGGGTGGCGAACACGAATAAGTTCGCGAGCCACATGGATAAATACAACAGTATCAAGAATTAAAATATTTATAGATACATTTTATATAATTTGATAATTTTTTAAAAATTAGATTTCAAAATAATAATAATATTAGAAGTAAATATTAATTTTATAAATAAAAGCGCGAGTCATATCTGACAATATCAAGAGCTACATATGGTTCGCGAGCCACCCCGGGTCTATAGTCATCGCGTCCCTCCATCATAACACACAACTCCGAAATGCCTACACTATTCGTATTTCACATACGCGTAACCCATGTATGCGTAGTATTTAATCTGAGACACATTACTCTACATCTAATGCCTCTGCAGACTAAAATACATAAACAAACTAAAATAACTTTTATTTTCGTCGTTTCAAGCGGACATAACGAAGGACAAAACAAACACAAACAAGTCCATATCACGGACATTGCGTACGTACGAATTATAGTATATATATATATATATATATATATATCGTCGCAAGCGATTTACAGTATTATACTACATTATATGCTTTTACGATAGGTGCCAATCCGGCACATACCATTGTACGTTTTGACGTAAGTAATATTTAACCGGTGATGTGGTGCGTTTGAATTCGCCCTTATATTATAATTAAGTGTGCCAAGTACCGGACCATAATAAAGCGTGTATTATATTAGTAAAAGATGAATTGACCGTGACAATGCGACATGCCGCCATCAAAATTCTGCAGAGCCCATCCTTCTGGTCGTTGTCGGTGAACGTGTATCCTCCGAGGAGGTCTGTAACAGAATAACGTTATATAACGGCGACCGGAGACCAGTGCGGCCAACGTAATAACGGCGGGATATTATTATATACATAATAACGTGATTATATACAAGATATGTATATACATAATGATTAGGTATATATGTAGTATAAGCGCTTCTCGCGGTGTCCCGTTCACGCACGATCACACGGTCTTAGCTGACGGCAATGTGGGTCATGCTCGACGAAAGTGAAATCTAGGTTAGCCGCGTGCGTGCAAGACGAAAGACTCGCTTTCACTTTTATACTGCGCCAAGTCTCGCACCGCGCGCGTATTATAATACGGCGACGTACCCGCTCGCGTGCACAGGCACACACTGCAGCAGCGGGACCATGGTACGCCTACGACTCGGGTGGGCGCATTTCCCGAACGCAAGACCTGTAACCGAATGTACCGCTCCTGTTGTCGTTGAACGCACGCGTACCGCGAATCCCCCACAGCTTATGAGTTGTACGAAACCCCGTTTAAGCAAGCACGTGCTGCGCCACGTGGGTAGTAATTATTATGTATAAGTACACCAAGAGAATGCCGATGAAAAGAGACTTTATCACTTCTCCCCCCCCCCCTCCCGTTAAAGTTCGAACCGTTTTTGTCATTGCGAACTTTTTTGTCGTGCTCTTCGATTGGTTATTCATTTTCTTTAGGTCTTCTCCTGTTGGGTAGAACTTATTATGTAATATAAGGACTCGTTGAACTATGCTGCAGCTGCATTTGATGGTGTGTATGTATGGTTTGGATTCTTTATACGTACATATTTTCGAAGAACAAGTTTAGTACTATTTAAGCATACAACGTACCTACACTTATTAGGATAATCGAAATATGAAAGGAAACATGGAATATGTAAAAAAAAAAAATTGAAATCATTTACGTAAGTTTGGTGCAAAGCGTTTGATGAATTTTCAATCGAGATAAATAACAAAAAGACAGCAACGAGGCAAAGAACGACCAAGAGAGCTTTGATCTTGGCAAATCTATCAAACCGCGTCTATAAATCAGAGGGTGCATCAATAAAAGTTTGAACTCAACCGTGCCTAATCTAAATAAACATCTTTAACAACGGAGACACTTCCTAACAGCGGCTACCACGAATGTTAATCAGTTGAAATTGAAACATTTGTGTAATAGAGTTTTGAAACTTTTATTGAAAATAATGAGTTTTGTACACTTATACAATTGTAGCAGTACCGATTGAAGATCCCAGACGATTTTTAAATTGTCCGTCAACCGTTTGCTAATAAATAGTTTTCACCATGGTCGAGCCACCAACAGAAGTCAACTCGTTCGGTTTCTTCGAGGGTATATCACGCGTGTCACCTATACATATTACTACTATTGCTATATTATTTTTGTTATTATTATAATTTCACGTATTAAGTATTATATTCTACTTTTATACGTGCACTGCTGTAGCAGTGAACATACGTCCGTTGTACGCGAATTCCGAACGGGAAACCGTCGAAACCGCCTAATGTGCGTGGCACAAACCGCCACCACGGTACGGCATACACACACACACACAAACACCTATTTCGGTGTACATACAATGCGGTACTATTGTACGGTCGTTTGCGAGTATATACCGCGGTAATATATTCTCTCGCCGTACCCGGGCCTCGATGCGAATTACATCGTTATTATACGACGTGTTGGTCACGGTACGGCGAATCTCGCGCGCGCACGCGCGTGTATACATTACGACGATGATGGCGTAATACCCTATCGCTGGCCACTGGAGCACAGCGACGGCAGCGGCAGTTCGCGCGTTCCAATATTTTGTTATTCCGCCAATTACCGGTGGACCGAATAATAAATACTTAGTGGTACACGCGCGTGTGCGTTATATGTAACGTATTAAGTCTTCCAGTCCGTGTCTGGTGGCCTGGAAAACAAAAAATCCGTGAAAATCGTAATCGAAGAAGAGGTATACAACATTATACTGCAGATAATATTACGCACGGGATGTTTATCGTATTTAATGCGTTACGATGTAGGTACGCGTTACATCTCTACACAGTCTATTAAATATGCTTTTGAAACATAGCTGCGGACGAAAAAATTGTACGACTTCAACGCGTTCGGGAACGCTTACGAATCGCACCAGTAGATGATGGCCGACGGCGGCGCGGTGGTATATACGTACATGTAACTAATTTTGTTTTGACAGTTGATCATATAATCATTTTTCAAATACACACAAAATAATCAAAACGGAAAATTGATACCCGTTCACGTGATAATAGTACCATACCTAACTTTTTGGTATACTGTTTTTTTTTCTATTTCTTTACGTAGGTAGCCTATTATACGTAGCCTGCAATACATTTTAGAAGAAGGAGAAAATGTTTACGTAAGAAAAACATTATTTTTTATTATATAATATTATTTTGTACTATTATTTAATTATTTATTCACTTGGCAAGGAACCGTTTAAAAAAATAAAAGTTCTTATCAAAAAGAAAAGAATATCAGTTGCTTAAGAAGAAAAAAAACGAAAAAATGTTAACCTTTTTATACCCACGAATCTAGTCTGGTTCTGGTACGTTATATTATAAGAGTTATTGAAAAGTATTGAACAATTGCATGTTATCATATAATTTTCGAGGCAAGTATATATTATAAATAGTCGTTTAGTTGTATTCAATGTTGGGAATAGATAACTAATAATTTATCTAAATAAAGATAAAGATGACTATACTAATTCTTATCTAGATACAGATAAAGATAGTTATATTAAATTTCATCTAGATAAAGACAAAAATAAGTACATTTTTATCTAGATAAATATAAGATAATTTCATGTTTGATTTTGAAAATATTCAGGATACTACAGCCTACAGATATTAGGTAAAAAATTCATAATTAAAAACATTTTAAAATAAATATCATTTTTTAAACTCATTTCAAACATTAATTAACATAAAATATAAAATAATTTTTTTTTGAAATAAACTTCATAAGAAAATGCCAAATCATTCTCTAACTTAATAATAAAAAAATCTTAGATTTGAAAAATAAAATAACAATACATTTCTGTCTTTTTTTAACAAATTTCAAACATTTTGAAAATAAATATATAATATATAGAGTTATTTTTTTTAAAATAAACTTCATAAGAAGATTGTTATCTTGCCAGTTATTATATGTGTAATAGGTATATAGATGTACAGAAAAATGTAAAAATGAAAATATAGAAACATTTTAAATTTTCAAATTTTATTTTTATTCTATTTAAATAAATTATCTAGATTAGTACTCATAGATAACAAGATTTTTATCTAGATGAAGATAAAGATAACTGAGTATAAATTTATCTAGATAAGATAAAATATAAATAATTTTTATCTAGATAACTTATCTAGATACATTTATCTAGATATTTCCCAACACTGGTTGTATTACAATTAAAAGATACCACTTAGTTCGCACCTAAAGCATATGAAAATAATTATAATATGATACATTGACATTATTGCCAGCCGCCTAGCATAAAATTGTTCTAGCTAGATGTATGTACTCTGTACTCGTATAGGTATACGATAATATGCAAATCTTCAGTGATCTGGATCAGTCAAGTAGCGTCAGAATTTAAATAAGCCGAAGAGCGCGGCAGCTGTTTGATTGTTCTGCGTAAAAAAGGGCAGTACACTGTTAAATCTCTTTATACGATTATTATATATATTTCTCATTGTGATGCAGAAAGGGAATCGCGGGACTTCTCCGCGACTTTCCTTCTTCCGTCCGTCGTGGCCAGGCCAAGGGGCACCGCCTCTTCCGACCCACCATATCCTTGAGTCTTTTGTCACGCATATACGAACACGCGCATACACGCATAAGCATGTACACACACACACACACACACACTCACACATACATACCGGAAGGGTCCAGATGTTTCTCTCCTAAAAGGAGGCCCCAATGTTTGCCGTCAAACAAGAGCTGGGAAGTGTACATGTATAGAGCAGGTTTTCCACCGACACTGATAAAACATCGCCTTAACAAAATGTTTAGTTGCGTAACAATAATTTGAAAATAAATAAATGATTCAAATTGCTTGTGTTGAACTTCAACTTAAACTTATCCGATTTTAAAAACCTTAGAGATGGCACATCTATATTAAATTTTATGTTAGTATATAATACATAATTAACATCAACTACGCTGACTTACTGATTATTTTGTCACAATTATAAAAGAAAAAACAATTGATTTTATACAATTGTTTAATACATTTGTAGTAAAACATTTTTTTTTTTTTTGTTAGTTGATAGTACCATCTTAGGTGGTATTGATTTAAAAATTCAGCAGAATGGGTTTTATAACATTGATTTCGATGAAAATTTATTTTCCGAAAAAATATTTAAAATCAATGAATTGTAAAACCAATAAATTGCTCGTTTTACTGACAATCTAAACATGTATCATTATTCGTATGAACGATTAATTTGTAGCATTAACTTAAAGTAATATGTTAACTAAATATTCACATTTATAATTTAATTTAAAATATCATATAGGTTATATTTCACTCATAACTTTTTTTTAATATTTTTAAAAGATAAATACAATCTGTACTGCTTAACATAATACCAGTAAGTTGATGTAAAGAGAGACAGAATACATAATTTGCGTGAATAAGAAGTACCCACTAGTGATCATTCATTTGAAGATAACCATAACCTAGAATTAAATTTTTAAATTTTATAATTAAAAAACTAGAATAAGAAGCAATACAAAATAGTTCTAATAAAATATTTTTTTCAATTTGTTGCACCTTCAAAATATTCTTTTAAATAAATATTTAATGATATTTTTAAGTTTTGAATTTATGTTATCTGAATAAGAGAATTCATTTAAACAATTAATATTTTCAAAATAGTCAAACAAAATATTTTAATGGGTCATATCGTAAGTTTTCTGATATTTTTATACTATTGAGATAATCAAATAGAAAATAATCTTTTTTTTGTAATTATATTTTTAAAGTTTTCTTATTAAAAATTGAATCCTTTATCGCATGATTTTTGATCAGTACAAATTCTGATTATATGTTAATCTAATCATATGTATAAATTTTACATAGTTTATCGAACTGTTAATTTTATACACATTTTTTTCAGGTTTTGATAGATCTTATAAATATAATAAAATTGCTTTGGTGTATTTAAGACAAGAATAATTATATATTATAAAACCAAGGTCATTTAATAATATTTATTTTATGAAATACATGTTAATTAATATTCAAATATACTTCGCACGTATATAAATTATAAAAGAACAAATTATAGTAGGTAAGTAGAGCAGGAAAATACCGTATAATATTATGTCAGTAAATTAATAGACTACTTAAAGTAATATTTCAAATGTGTGATTACAGAACAAGAAATTTTATGTCTAATCAAAATTAGTATTGAGCCTAAGCATTTATAATCAGTTAATATAATCATAATTATAGTATATGATTGTATAATTCGTAGACATACCATAAGTATTTTATGTGTTTGATGAACCAGAAATTATGTTCCCTCTTAAGTATTAAATACAAATTAAAATTTACCTGATTAATATTTTGTGTTATGTTTCCCTTTAAACTCACACTGCTAGTGGGTAAGACTTACGAATGTTACGGATCACCGACCTCGATTAGAGTATTAATTTTGATTATTTTGTTTATGATTAAATATGTCATAGAAATACAATTGTTATATATTTATCAATTTATTTAAACCATTATAAACGATATAAGCGAGATTTTCAACTATCTATAACTTTTAGTTAAATTATATTACTGTTATAAGCATGATGATAAATGTATTGTTTATCTAGAATTTGTTATTACTTAATTGTAATTGACTTATTAAAATTATGTAAAAAATCACATTCATATAATTAGTCTGATCTATAACAAACTATGTCCTACTTCCAAATTTAAATTATAAGACTTTTAATGATGTGATGATTTTAATTAATTTTTCAATTAATTTTTTATTCTTTTAATCAAGTAGCTAAAAACCAAAATATTGATTCACAATATTTATTGATCAAGCCTTATAATTATTTATATTTCTAGACAACTATTTTTCATTCTACATTTGTTAACGGTAACATCATTAACAATACTAATTAATTTTACATAATACCCATAAATGAAAAATATATAATACATATGATTCCACGATTTATTGTAATGTACTTTTATCGTTCTTATTTAAACTTTAATAGTTCAATAAATGTATTATTTAGTAACATAATAAGTTACACTGAAAATATTTTTAGCGTTATTGAAATTTTCATTTAATATTGATATTGACCCATATGTAATTTTTAATAAAATTATTTTGTCCAACTATTTTTAAAAATGATCAATAAATCAATAAGAATATAATCTATACATAATAAATAAACCATTAATATTTTACTATTCATAATCTACATGGAACTTATTTCATGATAAAAAAAACAATCTTTCTAATAAATCTCAAGTTTTATACAACATACCAACAAAATGATTTCCATTCGAGGATGTGTTCTAAATCACACACAAAAATTTTTAGAATTTATTGAAATACAAACATTTCGTTCAGGTATGTAATATTTTCTCTATAAATATACTAACATTAATTGCCCATATAAAACATTATTTATCTAGTCCACTAATATTATTATTTAGATATTATTTGCTTGAAATTCTGCATAATAATCTTCGTCGATGGTATAATAATAACTTCAGTAAATTAATTACGCATTAGCTCAATATATCAGTTATTCTTATCAAATATGAAAATATTATAATAAATATTAAATATTTATACAAATAACACAATTTTAATTTAGGAAATTTTTACGAGGTACCCTTCTATGTAGAAGTGATTGATTCATAATATGTACATAATTTATTCATGTGTTTCTATTTTCGTTAAATAATATTTAAGTTTTAAAGTAATAGATTATTAATATTTTTTAGAAAAAAATCAATAAATTTAATTTAATAAATACGTGGAATGATTGCCTATTATAAAAATAAAATAATTTCATTTACATTTTTCTTAATACTCGTAATCCATGATCTATTCAAAATGGAATTTTCAACCCATTAAAAAAAAAAAATTCCAGTTCACTTTTAATAAAAACTTTTTTAATAAAACTTTAATTTATAACTTTTATTATTTATATGATATATTTTCTACTTGGGTTTCTATCTTAAAATGTAGTTAGGGTTTTAGGGAGGAGAATTGTTATATATTTATGCGTTTATTCACATAACTATTAGATGATTATTAACAAGTATCCTATATGAATAATAAGTAATAATAATAATTGCATACACTATACAATTATGTGTGTATAATATATATATTCTAATTCAGCTCTAATGTAAATTAAAAATGTATTAATCCTTGCTACTATGCAAAACTATACAACAGAAGGAAACTGAATAATCTATTTTCGTGAAAAACAAAAGTTACTTAAGATTATTATACATGATTATTCTCATCTATCAAAGCATTAACAAACTAGGAACTCAATTCACATATATATTGATATTACACAACTTGAAGAACAATATTAACATGTGTCCTTTTGGTATTCTAATCGAGTTAAAATCGACAAAAACCTCTGTTGACCTCATTTGTTTATAGTTTATCAAATATTAAATCTTAATCTATGCATATAGATAAAAATAAATTATCAATAGTAAAATCTAAACATGATATTGAAGAGGTTAGATTAGACAATAATAGACATCTCAAATTAAATGCATTACAATTTAAATAAGATTGTATTATAAAATT